>WSFP011464804.1:0-18485 GCA_009831015.1 Picea engelmannii
TTTGTATTTTCCTGATCCCTTCTTCACTGGTCTCTTCACAAATTTTTCTTCAATTTCATCAAGCTCTGAATCCTCATTCTCGTCTGCCTTAAATGATGCTTCTATGGAGGTGGGTTTATCTTTAACTATTCTCATTTCATATGAAGTCAATGTTCCTAGAAGTTGATCAAACTCCAAGGTTTTTAGATCATTAAGTTCTTCAATAGAAGAGACCTTCGGGTTGAACCTATCTGGTAGAGATCTCAAAATTTTCTGAACTAAAGAAGGTTCCTCAATTTTCTCACCAAGTGATTTCATTGCATTTACCATTTCTTCTACTCTCAGAAAGTGTTTTCCAATAGTTTCATCTTCCTTCATCTTCAGTTGTTCAAACTGTAGTCTATAGGTTTGAAGCTTGGCGTCCTTTACCTTCTCATTACCTTCATAACTGCTAATGAGCTTGTCCCACATTTCTTTGGCAGTTCCTAGGTGCATAAATTTTACAAATTCTGCTTATGCAAGCCCACTTAGGATAGAATTCATAGCCTTAGCGTTGAAGCTAAATTCTAGCTTGTCATCCTTACTAACTAGTACAACTAGCTTTACATAACCAATATCTACCACATCCCAGACATTTTCACCTAAAACCATTATGTAGGTTCTCATTCTAACTTTCCATAAGGAAAAGTTTGTTCCATTGAAGAGAGGGGCCTTATTGGTTGAATTTCCTTCATGGCTTGACATGTTTAAGTTATATGATCTACCCTTAGATACCAATTGTTGAACAAATGAGAGGGGCGGTGAATCAGTTGTTCCTGTGCTTAAACAATTATGCTTATTTTAAAATCTTTACACAACATTTAATGACAGTCACAATAATGCAGGGAAGTAAGCAATAGAACATTCAACATCTGTCACACATATGAGATACACAGAGACATATATTTCCTGAGGAAACCCATACAGGGTAAAAACCTCTTCTTCTTTATATTATAAGTAATCTTTACATTCTTTACATTATCATACATATGAGCACCAAATCATAATGAGGCTACAACCTCTGTTTTGCAAGCAACAACTTATTGAGAGCACCAACTCTCTGTTTTCTCTAGCACCTACTAGAAGGAAGCACCAACTCCCTGGTTTCTCTAGCACCCACTAGAAGGAAGCACCAAATCCTTGGTTTCTCTAGCACCCACTAGAAGGAAGCACCAACTCCCTAAGTGTTCCAGCACCAACTGGATGGAAGCACCAACTTCCATTCACACATGCACCAATCTGTATAACAGAGAACAACAATTCTCCTTTGCACCACCCTGCTACCCTGGTTTCTTTGGTTGCAACTAGATGGAAGCTACAACTCCCTTTGTTCAAGCACCCACTTGAATCTCTGAGGATGACATTCCTCCCTAGCACCTCCCTACCACCCTAAAATATAAATCTTTGCTATTATGACTTATTATCTTCAATGGCTTACTGGTCTCATCACTGTTATGCTACACTGTGCTGCTCTATCTGCATCAGTGTCTTCTGCACACTCCTTGCGCTTTCTGTTCTGTTGCCTTTTTATGCTCTCTGCGCCATGTCCCTTCAATGCACCATTCCCCTTCTGTGAATTTATGCTGTTGTGCTTTGCCTCCTTCTTCATAACTCAATCACTCTCAACAACAACCCCCATTTCTTCTTTGTTCAACATTCTTATACTCTCTGTGCACCTTGTGCATGAAATCTTCTTCTTTCTCTTGCATCCTCTCCACCCCCAATCTCCTCCACACCGGGGTGTTTTCTCCACTTCACTCTTCCAAAACTATCCCTTCTCCTATGTGCCACATTGTCTCACTATGTTCTGCATCTCCTGCTCATTGTGAGTGATCTGCCTGATCATCATGGTAATTCTTCAGCTTCTCTGGCGGTTTCACCCACGCATCCATCATCACTAGGTGTTATATCGATATTCCTCAGCTTGTCTGACAGTTGAGACTCTTCGTCTTCTCTGTCATAAACCATCATTTGTTTCTAGTAGTTACACTCTGAAGTGCAATAGTAGCCCTCCAATATTATTCAAATTCATCTGCATCATTGAATTAACTTCATTGAATCTTGTGTTCATTTCGCCATTTCGCACTTCGACATTTTGGGATCCCCGTTGTAAATATTTCGTTACTCTCCATGTCTCGATCCCTGAAACTCCGAAATGGAGCTTGTCTGCACTAGTTCCTTCCTCCATCTTCCGTCAATGTGACCAGTGGGTGTGACCACAAGCTGAGCCAAAATCTGTTTCACATTTTGGGATTTCAGCAATCCTGTTGTGTGGCATCTCGACTCTCCAAGTCACGATCTCCAAAACTTTGAAAAATGAGATTTCCGCTTCAAGATTTTCTCTACAACTCTTCGACCATGTGACTACGAGAATATGACCCCTCTCTAATCACACAAGCGCTTCGATCTCCAGATCAATGGTCATCGATCCGTGGTGTTCAGAAGACTATCCTCTGTCCCGAGACTTCAGCCTTCGTGATTTTGGGGGAGTGAGGGAGTTAAAACTGCTGAAGGAAAAACTCCCAGAGTGAGGTCAGTCTCGTGTCACTCGATGACGTGTCGTGACTGGAGTGGCTATAACGTGTCACTCAGAATTGTGATTTCCAGTGGCCTGAAATACCTAATCAACTCGACACTTGTCGTTGTCTGATCGTGCCATGTGTCATAGTCTTCCACCTGTCCTTTCTGACATGGTCTGCCACATTCTCCTCCTGGATCTATCGACCCAGATCACTTCATGATTTCGGCATTCTTGATGTGAATGTTCTCGACACTTCCATGTCCCGGTCTATGAAACTCTGAAATGAAGTCAGATAATCTTTTTGGCTTTTTGCACTTCGCAACTTTGAGTCTCCTGTGATGAGGAGTCTCGACACTTGACTCCTCCATCTCTCGATATCCGAAACTCCGGTATTCGAAACTGTCTCCTGCTTTCAGTATTTTGGCGTTTTGTATTTCACGATTCCAGGACTCCTGTGGTGAAGTGTTTTGACATTTCAACTCCAGGTATCTGGAACTATCTCCTTCTTTCGGGATTTCGGCGTTTCGCATTTCGCGATTCCGAGACTCCTTTGGTGAAGTGTTTTGACACTTCAACTCCCTGTATCAGGAACTGTCTCCTGCTTTCGAGATTTCAGCGTTTCGCATTTTGCGATTCTGGGACTCCTATGGTGAAGTGTTTTGACACTTCAACTCCCGGTATCCGAAACTGTCTCCTGCTTTCAGGATTTCGACGTTTCACATTTCGCAATTCCAGGACTCATGTGGTGAAGTGTTTTGACAATTCAACTCCCGGTCTCCGGAACTGTCTCCTTCTTTCAATATTTCGGTGTTTCGCATTTTGCGATTCCGGGACTCCTGTGGTGAAGTGTTTTGAAACTTCAACTCCCGGTATCCGAAATTGTCTTCGGCTTTCAGGATTTTGGCGTTTCGCATTTCACGATTCTGAGACTCCTGATGATGAGGAGTCTTGACTCTTCCAACTCTCGGTATCCGAAACTCCAAAATGGAGTCAGATCAATTTGTCCCTTAACTTCCTTGCCTGCCTGTTTTCCATCAAATGATCAAGAATACTCTTGCACTCTACGTGCACCTCTACACTTATCCTCCCGAGCTTACATAGTCCCTATTTTTCCATCACTACATACTCTAATCTTACCATCAATGACAAGCACACCTGTCTGTAAAAATGCCAACAAAGAGTTCCTCAAACAATATGTTGTGTCGACATAAATTGAAAAACACACTTAGACTGTACCAATGTATGAAATTCCCTCCTTAATGGACCACACTAGTGAAACACAATCTGTAGAGCAAGTAAGTACCATAAATATTTTTCTGCAATCCTGTGTTAAGCTACTGAATGATCCATCATCTGTTAAAGTTTTTCAAAATATGTTAGAAATATGTAACACAAAAGAAGAGAGGAAGTTAGAACATAAAATAGTCAATCACCTTCATACAAGAAGGAGGACAAGAAGAGAATTCATACTGGATGCTAACATTGGGGATTTAAATATGGGAGACATTATATTGGACTTAGGCTTTGAGATCAACGTTTTACCTAAGAAGACATGGAAATGTATGGGAGATCCCACATTAGGCTACTCACTTGTCCAACTAAAACTAGAAAACCAACATAGAGTTATGCCAATTGGAAGGCTAAAAGGTGTGACAGTAGATCTGTATGGAGTGCGCACTAAGGCGAAATTTGAAGTAATAGAAATGGTGGATGGAACAACACATTATCCAACATTGCTTGGACTGGATTGGGAATTTTATAACCATGACATAATCAACTTGAAAATAAGGAAGATGACATTTGAATCAGGAAAATACAGTGTCATTGCGCCATTAGACCCTTCAGAAGGAGAAAGGTTTGTAGAACCAACTTTTTTGGATTTAGAAGAGATAAACCAGTTGTACAGAACCATCACGCGTGAAGCATATTATGTGAGTCCAACTACAGATGGGGTACTCAGCTGGAGAAGAATCACATCATGTGCTTCTGACTCAGATACATGGTTGGAAAATTGACAACAAAGATTACATGAAGTATTCGTAAGAAGGTGCACAAGAATAAACCGCACAGTCAAATGGGTGGGTAAAAAGATCAGAGAACCTCCTAGTTTTCATGGAATAAATGACTTAGAAGAATTACTAACAAGATACATAGATGAAGTGTTAGAGAACCATAGGCTCTTAGCCCTGGACATTTCACTCAAGGAAAAACCTGCAATATGGTGGGGCGCACACAAAGAAACAATTAAGGACTTGTACCAATGTAAGAGAGTACTGCGCATTAGATTTGACGCAGATTAGGGAAGCAATCAGATGCAAAGATATGATGGACAGGGGACACCATCAAAACATTTATAGAAATGTGGAACACTATGGAGGATGATACCACCATAGGAATGGCCTCATTACTTCATCCATACATGGAAAGGAATTCCAACAAACTGGTATCTAGACCAGGAACTGCGCAGAGACACTGCAAAATGGATGACATTGCAACATAATTTTATAGTAACCTTCTCATTTGAACATGCGAACCCCAACATGGATTCAACACTCAAGCATATAAGAGGTGTGATATTTATTGATGAATCAAAGGCTGAACTCATGACATAGTATCAAGAACAGGACATACAAACAGTGAAAGAAGAAGCACCAGATGAAGACGGTCCACACGACATTAAGATCATAGAAATTGGAGAAAGAGAGGTTGATGCAGGAGCATTGTAAGCAAGCCAACAAAGCAAGCGCACAAGCAGAAAGACAACTCATAATGCACCAGTGCACATTTTGAAGATATTTTGAATTTGAAAGGATGAAGCATTAATGTAATATCTAGAAGGGATATGTTTGCATTTATGTTTTGGAGATTGTAACACAGATCTTGAGAGTTTGCTCTCATTTGTTGGTTGGAGGCATTTATTGTAATAAATGTAAAGTAGTTGTAAGATTTAATTCAATTAGATAACTAGAGGTTGTAGGAGGTAAAACTCTAGAAATCTCCCTCGTATTTATCGTAATGTATCATTATTCTCAATAGGAAGAATAGAGATGTATAGAAAGAGAATAGGAGAGAAGAGAAGAACAAAGATTGTAGAAGCTTTATAAGAAGATAGTTGTTGCTATAGAGACTATGTACAGGAATGCTTGAGTTAATATAAGGATTGTATGACTCAATTTCATGGTGTTGTGATGAATACTGTTTGCATCTATTGAATGGTATGTTTACAATTTTATGATATGCTCTGTTAAGAATTTGTTTCAATGTTGTGTATATGTATGATTTCATGTTGAATGTATGAAGTCTTTGAGCGGGAGAGTATGAGTTTGAATTGTTTCTCATCTTGATAATTCCTGCAAGGAGTGCAGTGAAAGTCCAAAAAGTGTGCATTGACAAGTTTTGAGTTTTGCCTCAGACAAGCTCAGGAGAGATAGCGTTGTTCTCATACCAGTAGAAGTGCGAGTATAATACATAGCCGTGCAAGGTGTGTGCAGGTAAGTTGAAGTCTTAGACTTTTCCAACCCAGGGAATGGTTGAGGAGCTACTATCATAAGGAGCACACAGAGTTGGAGAGTTCATATAATCAAAGGTTATCTTGAAGCCGCAAGGAGTGTAGGTAGAATCCATTGAATTCCTTGAGTTTGCAGCAAGAACCAAGCTCAGGAGGGATAGAGGCTTCGAAGCATTCGAAGGGGAGATGAGGGTTGAAGTCACCTCATAGAAATCAAGTTCAGAATGAGGCACCGAGTTATTGGGTCATGAGTATCGAGAACTTGAATGGACGATTGAAATTATAAGAAGGAGAAATACCGATTCACTGTGAACTGTTAGATCCAATGGATTAGTAGGGTAGTTAAGGATGAGTGTCTGCCAACACTCATAATCTCAGGAGGAATAGTCCCCGTTAGATTTGGATCAACAGGGGTCGTTTATCTTGTGGTTTTGAAATTCAACATTTCAGGAGTTGGAGTGTGGAGAAAGTTGTTGACTCAGAGTCGAGAGTCACAAAATCCTGGTACGCAAAATTCTGACACAATCTGGACCGTCAGATCATGGGCAGCCCAGGGTCGTCAATTTTAGGAGGAGAAGTCATGAGTTCAGACTTCCGGGAAAAGGGAGAAGAGGTTGCATCATGAACTCATGAGTCGTGAAATCCCAACGCGCATAGAGGTGGACCCCAGGACATGACTGAGGTCATATGGTTGAGGCATAAGGGAGGAGCTGAGGAACCATTAGCCCATTCCGGGGTTTCGGGGATTAAAGGAGTCAAAGGGATTCACAACAGTAATCGCGAAGTCGTGAAACCCGAAACACCTTTTCGGGTGAAGACCATGGTCACACCAGTTGGTCACGTGGAGTGGAGGTTCATGCCTTGTGCTTGTTTGCACAGGCGTAAACCCTAGAAGGACCTATGGTTACATGTGAGAAGGTTCATGTGGGAACTAAAGAGCCATTTTGGCTCAAGGGAGATTTAGAACAATCCTTAGACTGGGAGGTCACACAGAACCTACTGAGGTAGGGGTGATGCGCTAGGTGGTATCAGAGCTTACAATCATTGTTTTCTGTAAGCAAGAGAAGACAGAAGGCAAGTTGTGATTTAAATTTTGCGTGGAATAGATTTAAGAAATGCCGCCAAGAAGACGTCAAGATAGACCCATGCCTGATCCAGCTGCGGAAAGCGAAATGAGAGAACTTCATGCTCGATTGGATGCTATGGAGACAACACAGATATGCACCAATGATACTGGAGATGTCAATGAATCCGAAAGTGAGAATGAAGCCAGGCCCGAAGGAGAAGAAGTTGTAGCTAAAGGCGTTGCAGAGGAATGTCTATTCAAAGTTGTTGCAAGAATAGGGACTAGGGAAAAAATGGACATCTTGATGTATGAAGGCAACTTAGACGTTGAGGAGCTGCTAGATTGGTTTAGAGCTCTGGATAAATACTTCGACTATGAGGATAAGAAAGTAAAACATGTTGTCACTAGACTGAAAGGGAATTCAACACTGTGGTGGGATGAATTGCAGGATGACATGCGTTGCAAAGGAAAACAATGAATCAAAAGCTAGGATAGTATGGTAGCAAAGATTAAAGCCAAGTTTATACCCAAAGATTACCAAATTAATCTGTTTCGAAGAATGAAAAAATTAAGATAGAAGGGGATGACGTTGAAGGAATACATTGAGGAGTTTTACAGACTCAACTTGAGGGCAAGTCGTCATGAGAGTGACGATGAAAAAGTCACCAGATACATGAATGACTTGAGATATGAAATTCAAGACGAGATGAGCATGGTGACAATAAAAAATGTAGAATATGCTTATCAAATTGCTTCAAAGGATGAAGTAAAGTTGACTCAAAAGCAAGGTCAAAGGGGCAGAGGTAGAAGTCAGAGTAGAGGTAAAGCAATTGCCCATGACAAAGTACATAATCCCAAGGATGAAGAAAAGAAACCTCATAACCACCCAGAAAGGGGAGGAAGTTCACGAGGATAGTATGCTGATAGGATCAATTTTCCTCGAGCAAGAGGAAGAGGAAGAGGTAGAGGAGGTGAAATAAAGTGTTTTGTTTGTGGAAAGATAGGACACAAATATTTTGAATGTCCCGATATAAAAAGAGATGGAGGAGGTGAAGCTCACATTTCAAAAGTGCAAAGGAGAAATGTTGAGGCAAAAGATGCATAAGGCAGAAGATCCTTAATGACGAGGAAAGTTCTCATGAAGCCAGAGAAGGAGATAGAGAATCCAATCCAAAGGAATAGTTTGTTCAAAACTGCTTGGAAGACCAAGGATAATGTATGCAATGTGATAATTGACATTGGAAGTACAGATAATCTAGTATCCACATAAATGGTGGAGAAGCTAGAATTGGAAACAGTTGCACATCTGAGACCATACAAGGTTTCGTGGTTGCAAAAAGGACATCAGGTAACAATCACTAAACAATGTTTAGTTGAATTTAAGATAGGGGGTTACAAAGATGAGATCTTATGTGATGTTATTCCCATGGATGTCTGTCATATTTTGTTGGGGAGGTTGTGGCAATATGACATAAATATTGTTCATGATGGGAGAAAGAACACATACACCTTGGAGAAGAATGGTAAGATGCATATGTTACTTCCAATCAAAGACAAGAAGGTGAGAGAAGAAACAAGAAACACTATACTTCTCATGAGTGGGAAGGAACTTTTGGATGAAGTCATGAAGGAAGAAGACATGCAGTTTTTTGTGGTAAGGAAACCTAGAGTCATCTTAACCAGTACTTCGATAGGTGATCTACTGGAGGAAATTCGGGAAATGCTAGTGAATTTCGCTGATATAGTGGTGGACAATTTACCTTGTTCGTTGCCACCCATCAGAACTATAAGCCATCACATTGACCTTATACCAAGAGAGAGTTTACCAAACAAATAAGCTTTCATATTGATGCCACATGAGAATGAAGAAGTTAAGAAGCAATTCCAAGACTTGATGAACAACGGGTTGATCAGAGAAAGCTTGAGTCCATGCGTTGTGCCAACAGTGTTAAGTCCAAAGAAGGATGGTGGATGGAGAATGTATACATACTCGAGGGCTATAAACAAAATCACCATCAAGTATATATTTCCTTTACCGAGGATGGATGACTTGATGGATTTCTTGAGTGGATCAATTTTTTTTTCAAAGATTGATTTGAAAAGTGGATATCATCATATTAGAATGAGGGAAGGTGATGAATGGAAGACAACATTCAAAACGAATGAAGGGCTATATGAATGGCTTGTCATGCCATTTGGTTTGACGAATGCGCCAAGTACTTTCATGATATTGATGAACGAAGTCTTGAAAGATTTCATTGAAAGTTTGTAATTGTGTATCTTGATGATATACCGATCTTCAGTAAGACTAAGGAGGAACATTTGAGACACCTAACTCTAGTGATGAGGAGGTTGCAATAAGAGAAATTGCTGATAAATTTGAGGAAGTCATCTTTCATGAAGACATAACTCATTTATTTGGGTTTTGTGATCTCTTAGAATGAGTTGAATATGGATCCCGAGAAGGTAAAAGAGATCAAAGAATGGCCATCGCCAAGGAGTATCTTTGAAGTTAGAAGCTTCCATGGATTAGATAGTTTTTACAGGAAGTTCATCATAAATTTTAGTGGGATTAGTGCACCAATGATGGACATAGTCAAGAAAAGACATAAATATTTTCATTGGACAGAGGAAGCAGAGAAAAGTTTCAAGTTGTTAAAGGAAAAGATTACTGGACAACCGGTTTTGGTTCTGCCAGACTTCAGCAAGACATTTCAAGTGATATGTGACACAAGTGGAATTGTGGTTGGAGCAGTCTTAAGTCAAGGCAATAGACCAATTGCATACTCCAGTGAGAAACTAAATGATGCCAATATGAAATATTCCACGTATGATAAAGAGTTTTATGCAATCATACAAACACTGACAAAATGGAGGCACTACTTGGTTTCGAAAGAGTTCATTTTGTATAGAGACAACCATGCTTTACAATTTGTAACCAGATAGGATAAATTGAACCAGAAACATGCAAAATGAGTTGAATTTATGCAAAACTTTACTTTTGTTATAAAGCACATTTATGGAACTACTAATAAAGTTGTTGATGCATTGAGCAAGAAATGTTTGATTCTGCAGGAGTTTCGTGTGAAGACCTTAGGTTTTGATAGCCTTAAGGACATGTACAAGGATGATTCATATTTCAGGGATTCTTATGAAGCATGTGAGAATCCTGTTCTGAGAGATAGAAGCCAATGGGTTGAATATTTAATCTAGGATGGATTATTATTCAAAGGAAATCACTTGTGTATCCCGAAGAGTTCTATGAGAGAGAACCTTTTAATGGAAAAACATAGTGGAGGATTGGTTGGACATTTTGGCCATGACAAAACATTTGTGCAACTGAAAAATTTATACTATTGGCCAGTGATGAGGACAGATGTCAATAAATTTGTCAACAAATGTAGATTTTTCCAGCACGCAAAGGGGAAAAGACATAATACATGATTGTATCAACCATTGCTAGTATAAGAGAGGTCATGGGACACAGTAAGAATGGATTTTGTGTTAGGACTTCCAAGTAAACAGAGAGGTTGTGATTTCGTATTTGTGGTAGTCGAGAGATTTTCCAAAATGGCACATTTCATTCCATGTCAGAAAACCAGTGATGCAACACACATTGCAAATCTGTTTTTTGAATAAGTTGTTCGACTTCATGGTTTACCCAAGAGTATTGTTTCAGATTGAGATACCAAATTCGTTGGTCATTTCTGGAGGACACTATGGAAGAAGCTGGGGACTAATTTATCTTTTAGCTCAGCATATCACCCTCATAAGAATGGATAGAATGAGGTAGTAAATAGAAGTTTAGGGGACTTGTTGAGGAGTTTAGTAGCTGAACATCACAGTCAGTGGGATCAGATTCTTCCACA
This sequence comes from Picea engelmannii, assembly GCA_009831015.1. NCBI lineage: Eukaryota > Viridiplantae > Streptophyta > Pinopsida > Pinales > Pinaceae > Picea > Picea engelmannii. The sequence continues at coordinate 10,983 of WSFP011464804.1, forward strand.
AGCAGAATCTGCATATAATGACTCGCCTAACCAGAGCACAGGATAGAGACCATTCTAGATAATGTATGGAATGAAGCCAAGAGACATATTTGAGTTGAGGGACTTGGAGAAGAATGAGTTTAGGAGTGCTGGAGTAGAATATTTTACAATAGAGATGCAAGATCTCCATGGTAAGATTAAAGAGCGGTTGCAAAGTTCCAACCATGAATATAAGCGCAGAGAAGATCAACACCGAAGAGAGATTCAATTTGAAGTGGGAGAATTAGTCTTAACGCATATAGGAAAGGAAACATTCCCAAGGAGAACGTATAATAAACTAAAAATGAAAAATATAGGACCATTTAAAATTCTGAGAAAGTTTAAGGCAAATGCTTATGAGATAGAATTTCCAGATGACGTGGGAATATCACCCATATTCAATGTAGCAAATCTATATCCTTACAGAACAGATGAAGAAGATGGAGAAGAAACTCAACAGGAAGTTCAGTGGTTCAAACAGATGTCTGTAGCTAAAAAGACACAGATGGAAAATATCATTGATCAGAGAGTTAGCAACAAGACCCAGAGAAAGACGTATTTTAAATACTTGGTAAAATGGAAAGGACACCTAATTGAAGATGCCAGTTGGGAAAGTAAAGCGAAGATCTAGAAACATGGACATACGGTGCAGGAGCTCATGAACATGAGTCCATGAATTTTTCATCCAGAGGAGTATGATGCAGGAGTATCATAAGAAAGATAGCAAAGCAAGCGCAAAAGAAGAAAGACAGCTGGAAATGCACCAGCGTGCATTTTGAAGATATTTTGAATTTGAAAGGATGAAGCATTAATGTAATATCTAGAAGGGATATGTTTGCATTTATGTTTTGGATATTGTAACACAAATATTGAGGTTTCACTCTCATCTATTGGTTGGAGGAATTTATTGTAATAAATGTAAATTAGTTGTAAGCTTTAATTCGATTAGATAGCTAGAGGTTGTAGGAGGGAAAACTCTAGAAATCTTCCTCGTATGTATTGTAATGTATCATTATTCTCAATAGGAAGAATTAAGCTGTAGAGAAAGAGAATAGGATAGCAGAGAAGAACAAAGATTGTAGAAGCTTTATAAGCAGATAGTTGTTGCTATAGATACCATGTACAAGAATGCTTGAGTTAATATAAGGATGTTATGACTCAATTTCATGGTGTTGTGATGAATATTGTTTGCATCTATTGAATGGCATGTTTACAGTTTTCTTATATGCTCTGTTATGCATTTGTTTCAATGTTGTGTGTATATATGATTTCATGTTTAATGTATGAAGTCTTCGAGAGGGAGAGCATGATTTTCAATTGTTTCTTATCCAGAGAATTCTTGCAAGGAGTGTAGTAAAAGTTTGTAAAGTGTGCATTGACAAGTTCTAAGTTTTACCTTATACAAGCTCAGGAGAGATAGCATTGTTCTCATACTAGCAGAAGTGCGAGTATAGTACAGAGCCGTGCAAGGTGTGCGTAGGCAAGTTGAAGTCTTCAACTTTTCCAACCCAGGGAATGGTTGAAGAGATATTGTCACAAGGAGCGCCCAGAGTTGGAGAGTTCAGATAATCAGAGATTATCATGAAGCTGCAAGTAGTTCGGGCATAATACCTTGAATTCCTTGAGTTTGCAGCAAGAACCAAGCTCAGGAAGGATAGAGGCTTTAAAGTGTTCGAAGGGGAGATGAGGGTTGAAGTCACCTCGTAGAAATCAAGTTCAGAAGGAGGAGCTGATTTATTGGGTCAGGAGTATCGAGAAATTGAATGGACGGTTGAAATTCTTAGAAGGAGAACTACCAATTCACCGCGAACTGTTAGATCCAGTGGATCAGTGGGGTAGTTAAGGATGAGTGTCTGCCTACACTCATAAGCTCAGGAGGAATATTCATCGTTAGATCTGGATCAATGAGAGTGGTTGTTCTTGTGGTTTTGAATTTTGGAATTTCGGGAGTTGGAGTGTAGAGAAATTCGTTGATTCAGAGTCAAGAGTCACGAAATCCCAATACGCTAAATTATGACACAATCTAGACCGTCAGATTGTGGGAATCCCAAGGTCGTCAGTCTGAGGAGGAGACGTCGCGATTTCAGACTTCATCAAAAATGGAGAAGAGGTTGCATCATGAACTCATGAGTCTCGAAATCCCGACGTGCTCGAAGGTGGACCCCAGGACATGGTTGAGGCATAAGGAAGGAACTGAGGAACCATTATCCCATTCTAGGGTTTCGAGGATTGAAGGATTTAGAGGGACTCACAACAGGAATTGTGAAGTCATGAAATCTGAAACATTTTTTTGGGTGAAGACCGTGGTCACACCGGTTGGTCACGTGGAGTGAAGGTTCGTGCCTTGTGCTTGTTTGCGCAGGTGTAAACCCTAGAAGGAACTATGGTTAGATGTGAGAAGGTTCCCGTGGGAACTAAAGAGCCATTTCGGCTCAAGGGATATTTAGAATGATCCTTAGATTGGGAGGTCACACAGAACCTATTGAGGTAGGGGTGTTTCACCAGAGGTGGAAGGTCCATGTTTGGAATCAAAAGTATTTTCTTCACATATCAAGGTAAATAACGTCAACATTGGGACAAATGAGAATCCCAAAATGGCCAGCATTGGATACTACTGGGATGAACAAATAGTAGAAATGATAACAAAGTTACTACATGAGTACGGTGACCTATTTCCAAAAACCTTTAAAAAGATGAAAGGCATAGCAGGAGAGCTAGGAGAGATCAATATACCTCTCAAACCTAATGCTAGATCTGTTAGACAGAGACTGTATAGACTAAATCCAATATATAATAATAAATTGAAAGCATAAATCGACAGAATGTTGGAAGCTAACATCATAGAACCAGTGGAGGAATCCGAGTGGATAAGCCCTATGGTAGTTCAAGAGAAGAAACAAGGGGGATAAGGATTTGTGTAGATATGAGGAAATCAGATGATGCTTTCCTACATGACCATTTCCCTACACCTTTTACAGATGAAATCCTAGAGAATGTGGGAGGCCATGAAGCATATTAATTTACATATGGATTCTCAGGTTACTACCAGATCAAAATAGCCCCAAAAGATAGGTACAAGACTACATTTTCCACATAATGGGGATCCTACCAGTACACAATCATACCTTTTGGGATGAAGAATGCACCAACCATATTTTCAAGACTAGTCATAGCTACCTTTAAAGAATTTATAAATCAGTTCTTAGAAGTGTATCTGGATGATTGGACTATATATAGTCTATTGAAAGATCATGTGGAAGTATTAAGGCTAATGTTGGAAATATGTAGGTAGTGTCAGATATCATTGAATATCAAGAAGTGCATCTTTGGGACACCATTTGGAATACTATTGGTCCATATAGTGTGCAAACAAGGGTTGCTAAGTAGATCCTTCCAATATTGCAGTTATTGTCAATTTACCACCACCAAACTCAGTGCGCTAGTTGAGGGAAACATTGGGACATACATGCTACTATTTTTTTTATTATAAAAGGGTATGCACATATCACTGTGTCAATGGAAAAACTATTAAAGAAGGATACTAAATTTCAATGGAATGAGGAATGTCAACAAGGTTTGGACACCCTAAAAGAAAAGATGGTCACAACAAATATTATGGTATTCCCATACAGGGAAAATACTTTTCATGTGCATTTTGATGCATCAGCTATAACACTTGGAGCAATTTTGGCACATCTAGGAGCAAGATATTTGGACCACCCTATAGAATTTGCAAGAAGAAAACTGTTAGAATCATAGCATAACTAAAATACTACAGAAACAGAAGGCCTAGCTATGGTCTATGCACTTCAAAATTTCAGACATTACTTACTGGTAAAACACTTTAAGATGTTTATAGATCATTCAACCCTCAAATACCTAGTCAAAAAGTCATTATTGGGGGGGAGGATCTGTAGACAACTGTTTCTATTTCAAGAATTTGATTTTGAAGTGATAGTCAAACTAGGGAAGCTGAATGCAGGACCTGATAATTTGTCAAGGGTCACTAATGGAGAGGAACCTACCAACTTGGAAGACAACTCCCCTGATGCGCAATTATTTTCAGTCTAAATAGCTAACATATATTTTTCTGATATTATTGAATACTTGAGTACAGGGGTTGTGCCACACACCGCGGAGAAGAAAAATCTGGTATTCAAAGATGCAGATTATCAATTGATTGCAGGAAACTTATACAAAATGGGTGCATGCAACATTTTGAGTATATGTGTACTAGAACATGAAATACCTAAAATTTTGCAGAATCTCATGAGGGAATAGATGGAGGACACTATGCAGGAAAAACTACCGCGTAGAAGGTATTGCATGCATGACTATGGTGGCCAACAATTCAAAAGGATTCTAAGGAATATTTCCAAAGATGTGATATCTGTCAGAGGGTTAGTAAACCTAACATAAGGGATGAGATGCCTCTAAGACCATAAGTAACTTTGCAGGTATTTGACAAATGGGAAATGGAATTTATGGGACCAATTAACCCACCAACAAAAAGGTCAGGAGCAAGGTATATCATTACTGCAACATAATACTTAACAATATGAGCAGAAGCAACACCAATAAAATATTGCAGCGCAGATACAACAACACACTTCTTATTTGAGCAAGTGATCACTAGATTTGGTTGTCCAAGGATTTTGATGAGTGACGAAGGTACCCACTTTATCAACAATACTATCAAAGCTTTGAACGAGGAGTTTGAAGTCTATCATCATAAGAGTATACCATACCATCCACAAGCAAATGGAATAGTAGAATCCTTTAATAATATCTTGGAGAACACTCTAAAAAATATCTGCAATGTCAACAGGGATGATTGGGATTTGAATATACCAATAGTACTATGGGAATATAGGACTACATCTAAGAAGCTGACAAGACATAAACCATTCAGGTTGGTGTATGGGAAAGAAGCAGTGGTGCCACTGGAATTCCTGGTACCTAGTCTACATGTAGCAACAATCACCAACATGACATAAAGAGATGCAATAAAGGACAAATTGAACTAGATAATGGAGATGGAAGAGGATATGATTTTGGAAATATTTCACCAAGGATTACATAAATAAAAAAAGAAATCTTGGCATGACATACATATCAAGAGGAAGAGTTTCAAGGAAGGAGACCTAGTCTTGCTCTGCGACAGTAATTTTTTTCAACATCCTGGTAAATTTAGAATGCATTGGTTAGGGCCCTATGAAGTAAAAACTATCACATATGGGGGATCTGTACAACTAAAGGATATGGAAGGAATATAGCTAAAATAAATGTTCAATGGGAGTTGATTGAAACTGTACAGGGACAATTTCCCTCCTAGCACTTAAAAGTTACAACGCAGTAAGAAATACATGTACATAGTGTACCATAGTAGAATCTAGGATAGAAAAATGACAAAAATAAATAAAAAGGAGAAAAAGAGGAAAAAAATAAATACAAAAACAGAAAAGAAAGAAAATACAAAAAGTACTGCGAAACATGGTGCGTAGAAAAAGTGGACTCAGCGTGACAAAGGGAAAAAGGTACGTGTGAAACATAACCATAACATGAAGAAAAATACTGCGCAGTAACGAAAAATCACAATGGAATTGCACGGTGTACTGAAAATGTTTTAGCGCACCGAGAAAAGGACAAACGGTCAGAAAAACAAAAAATTAGGGTTACGACAAAAAGGCGCCAACTAGAGGCATTTATGAAAATTAAATGTAACATACGCATAAAGTTGTATTGCACTAATCATAACCAAGGAAGCTTCTCCGAGAAGTTTCACAACATTGATGAAACCTTCTTCATAAAGGGGGAACACGATTATATTACAACTTATTATGAAATTGCAAACATGCAACGATAGAGAGAACTCAGAGCCAAAGAAAATAGACGAGTGCACAACGCGAACCAATCAAAGCCCATTCGGAGAAAAGTGAGAAATACCCTCAATGGCACCACCAAAGATTGGTGTGCCGAGCCAAACATCGAGGAAAACCCATAACAGTGTTAGAGTGTCTCATGAAACCGTGGTGGTTGAATAGGAAACCAGAGAGAGAGAGGAATTCATCGATGTTGATGTGATTCCCTCCCCATGAGTCGAACGAGAAAGACCTACACCGGTGGAGGAAGAAACACAAGCCCCAAAAACATTTTCCATGGAAATTGACTCACATGATGGTGCATAAGGACACAAAAAAAATGACACAGGTGATCTACAACAACTTGCGAGGGCCAAGGAGTCCTAATGAAGAAATGGCAAAGCCAGCGCGCACACAGAGGTTGCGACGCCAAGACCACATCTTGAAGCAGGGTATGCACAGTAGCAGGAAGGGCTGGTTGAAGATCTTGTAGGGCATCTTGACTCAGTCATTGAGCATAAACACGCATTGACTAGGACCTCTAGTGTGCTGGTCAAAAGAAAGGGAAAACAACCTGACACAACTATCGTATTACTGTGCATTCCAAAGGGAGTGTAGGCCACACCAACACTTTTGGGTTGCGTGGAAAATTTGAAGTATTTGGACCATGATGTGGTCAACACTGGCAAATTCCCAGAATTTGCGCAATAGGTATACATGGACAACATAGGGACAAGTCCCTTAGATGATCCTATACTGCAACCAAAGGCATGGGAAACTAGCTTGGCCAACACTGATATACTAAACTTGGTATAAATTCCCCATTTTGGCAGGGGGAAGGAAGTAAACAACTGCATCAAGCGGTTAATGAAGGTCCTCCATGGAGGCTTTTTATGGCTGGAGGAACGTGTCTCAATCGACATTGAGTTGATTTCCTTTATCACAGGTCTTCCATCCATGGGAGAGAGTCTTATGTAGTACTTGGATGACAAAACAAAGGAGAAATCCATGGTTGAGGAGATGAAGAAAAATTACAACACAGAGAGGGGCTCACGTTGGATCATAATAAAGAGGATCAACAATGCAACAGTGAGAATGGATGCCAAACTCATGTCCTATAATATGCTTAGGAAATTCCTCAAGGAGGAAGTCCCTAATGGGGTCATCGCAGCTATAACATAGTTCGCAAATGGCACCATGCTCAGCTGTGCCCTTTATCTGTTAAACCTATTCCTCAATGACTGCAAATACATGTATGATTTGGGGACAAACTTTCACTCTTATTGGTTATTGATCTTGATAGCATTAGTTGGGTAGAAGGAGCCACAATATACCTCAATGGGGAGCACTTTAGATGCTAAAATAAGAAGTGGCAATGAAAGTACCTTTGCGCGGTACTTTAGCAACATTCAGGAAAGCACAGAAAACACGTGGAGGATCACTCTAGAGGTTGTAGCATAATACCAAGATATTGCAAATTTTAGAGCCACACACCACACCATGTGGATACAAGCATGCAGGGATCCATCCAAATAATGGCTACAAATCTGTTACTGCATTAGTGTAGAAGATGTAGAAATGGCAATGCACGATTGGAAAGATGACTGGAGGATCCCATTCATGG
>ML875947.1:0-11489 GCA_009831015.1 Picea engelmannii
CCTGCATATTTCAATTTAAAGTTTATATTAAAAAACAAAACTCGAACATAAATTCACTAAACTATATACAAGTGTTCATCTTGTATTATCTAAATTTATGTACATACCTATAGGTGATTCGTCTTTTGCTTCAATTTTAGTTTCAACGTCTTATGCTTCAATTTTGGTTTCAACGTCTTCATCAACATTATGAGACAAATCTATTTATGTTTTTTGAAAAACATCAAATCGTAATTACAATCAATTATATTAAACAATATTTAAATTTGAATTCTGTACATTTAATATAGACAATATGTGCATGCATACCTCATTGGACTTCTTCTTCTTGAAAATCTCTATTTACATTATCATCGTTTCTTTCTTCAATATTTGCACGTTCTCGTTTATTCCTCCAATAATGCTCTTTCCTTTGTTCGATATGGTGAGTTTCATCTCGAGTGTGATAAAATTTTCTCTTACGCAAACTTTTGTTTCCCATGACTTTTATAGTTATCTGTAAAATATATGTTCAACAAAGACTTCACCTTGAAAAAATGCTCAACATTTATCTTTCAACATATAAATTGTTATTCTAATAGAAACTTGAACAAACATCAATTAACTTATTCAACAAAAACCAAAAAGATGATTCGAAACTTTGTTTAGGTGCTCTAGAAAACCATCAAACAAGCGATGAATTGTGTTAAATGTCTTCTAACGAAATCATATTTATACGATTTGGCGCGAAATGAAATGATATGACATGTCTTTTCATTTTTTCCAACGGATGGAATTTTCTCAACCATCTTTCGGCCGAAACAAGGTTTTTTCGATTGAAAGACTTGGAAACCATTTAGTTTTGACTGTTTCCGTTAGAATTTAGTGTTTCAAACGAAAGATTCTTTTGGCCGAAAACTAGAAATTGAGACTGTATCCAGAAACCAGAGAATTTCCCCAAGCTTACCTAAACTTTGGAGGTTGCAGACTCTTGCAAATACTCAAAATTTGGTTTCAAAAATGACACAAGCATTTGCAAAATTGAATCTACTTTCAATTCCTATAATTTGTTTTCATTTTCATTATTTTTATCTAATTGTATTTAATTTATTTTTTAAATCACTTGAGAATATTTTCAATGGACATTATGATTCAATGAAATGAAATATTCGTATCTCTAAAAATAAACAGTGAAAAATTTAGAAAAAATTATATTCATAATCCTTAAATTGTTCTTTTCAAAAGGGTATTTTTATAATTTACTTGTAAGTAAAAATTAAGATAAATACAAGGTGGAGGAAAACATGTGTTTAAAACCTACAATGTTTTCAACTTGGTCAACTTAAAAAAATTCTAGAAATTATTATATTCATCCGTTAGATTCAAAATTATAGTCATAATAAAATAGAGTTTTTGTAGATTGTTGCAGTATATTTCGCTTGTTAAAAATAAAAGTTTAATAATAGATACATTGTTGGGGGAGAAAATAACTCATTATCATTCATTTCATATTTAAGGAACATACTGTTAAACAATTGTCAGATTGACATATCAAATCTTAATAAACAAAATTGAAAAATAGTCATTGAAAAGCTAACAAAATTCTTTACAAGTTTTTTTTTTACTGTAAAGTGAAATTATAAATAAAAAAAAATACTTTTGTATGTCGGAAGTTGAAGAACTTGTGAAAATATAGTTTTTTTTCTCATAAAACAAGCAAAAGAGACACCCATCTTCATGATTTTACCCTTGTGGGAACTACTTCAAGACATGGCCAAAAATGATCAAGATATAGGAATGAGGTGTTAAATTCTTAGTCACAAGAAGTGTTAATGACCATTTTGGTCTTCATTTCTTAGCCAAAAAAGTGTTTCCAAACTCCCCCTCAATTTTCAGTCCTTATGCAAAATCTTACGAACTCTTGCTCAGATGCTACCATACATTTGAAAATTGGCCAATCTAGTACGACCCTAGATGAATCGATGATATCTTCAAGTTTTTCTCCATTTAAGAATGTTTTATTTATTATGATGAGTATTTTCTTTAAAAGTTCGTCAATCTAGTAGGACCCTAGATGGCTCAATGATATCTTCAAGCTTTTCGTCATTCAATAATATTTTATTTATTATGATGAATCTTTCCTAAACAATAATAGTAATTGGTCAATTTTGAAGTTGCAAAAGTTACAAGCTCTAAAATAGACACAAATGCATTCAACAAGAATGATATGGTACTTGATAAAGTTGTTGAGACTCTTGAATTATCATAAATTTGAATCCCATTTCTCACTTCTCATATACTATTTTGCATTCATATATTTTGAACCCTTATATTACCCATTGTTTTGATATACATCTCCTTACTTCATTACSCTATGCCTCACTTTATTACCRTGATTTTTGTTTAATAAAAACAGAGTAAGTCAATTATCTAAAATTTATAAACCAACCATACTACTTCCTTACATGATCCACTTTTCAAAAATATATTCCATACCTCTTTTCAATATTTTAATTATSTTATAAAGATTATACCACATTTTGTTTTTAAGATTATCACTTTGGCATTATATCCATCCCAYGCCATAAGMAAAAACAAGATATCGCCTCAATATTTTAATTATCTTATAAAKATTATACCACTTTTTTTTTTTAAGATTATCACTTTGGCATTATCTCCATGCCATGTCATAAGAAAAAGCAAGATATCGCTCGTGAAGAATGGATTAGTGGATGGATCTAAACGAATCACTATTATTTTGATGAAATTAAGTCATTGTTCACTTGCAAGGTAAGGTTTCACTATTATTATGATGAAATTAAGTCATTGTTCGCTTGCAAGGGAAGGTTTTCTTAAAAGGCAAAACCCTTTATTAAAAATAAAGTCCATTCTCATAACCTTATTAGTCTCTGTCGTAGGCGTAGAGGGACTATAGCAATCGATAAATCGTTGACTGCATATTACATTGTCCTTTGACCCAAAATATTTGCACAATACTAATTGTTGGAGCTATGGAAATAAAAACATATATTTTAATATAATAAAAAGTAACATATATGTATTGATCTGATTGGATAAGAGATTGGAGGTCTTATTGTTGGCTTCACTATTCCCAATGTACTATATGGAAACATATACAAAGTTTTTCTCGTAGTTAGTATGTTTTAATCATATATTTTTCCTATATCTTTCTTCAAGGTTGATCAATGCTAGCATTAGTTTCAATGTTTGTATTAGCATTTTCTTCTACTCGAATATATCCGCAAGTTTTGATATGTAATAAGAATATTGAAAAGTTTTGATATCCAAGCTTTGTAGTGATTGAGAATTCCAAAGTTTATAGTGTCTTTGGTGGATGTATATTTATTGAAATGTATTGACACTTATTCTGAGATGAGTCAATAGGACTGACTGCGTAAATGCTCGCATGACGCAACGTTATACAACACCCTTGACAACTTAAATGTGTGCATTCCACGAGGTTCTTAGGCAGCCTGAGAGTCTTAAATTTTTATGTAAATATGGTTCTCGGAGTACATTTTTCCTCGAAATTTTCTATATAGTTACAGTGAATTTGCACTTGATTGTCTACTGCCAGTTCAATAGCCATTGTATGTTTCGTCCTTATTCTTCCATTGAAGCTACATACATTGTTTACTGGTTCAATGACCGCTTCTTCTTCATTGGTTTGTCGGTTGTTGTCATTGTATGCTTCATCATCGTACTCATTGAGCCTACATACATTGTTTACTAGTTCAGTGAGTGGTTCTTGTTCGCTGGTTTCTAGGTTGTTGCTTGTTGTTGTTTCGCTGGTGATTCGATCTGTGCTTTTACATTTCATCATTTCAGAGTAATTTTCGATGCAGTGGTTTCATTTTGTATTCCTTGTTTGTTGTTTAGTTTGCAGTTTTCAAGTAAGAATGTTTTCTTATTTGTAGTCGCGTGTTCCTTGTGTGTTTCCGGTTCCTTTTCTATTTGTGTTGCAGTTTCATAATCATTGGAGATACATATGTTGTTCACTGCCTCGGTGGTTTTTAATGGTTCGTTGGTTCCCGGGTTGCTGATTTTGTTTGTTTGGATGGGGTTTTCACTTTGGGGCGTTGGGGGTGCAGTTCGGCCTCTTCGATATTTCTCACTGGTTTGGTCCTTGTTGGTTTATTTTCTTTGATTTAGCCTTGTAGGGTTGGGGTGCAGTGGCGGTGGTTGGATATATATATATATATATATATATATTTGGATTGTTATTGTTTTGTTTGGTGCGCTTTATGGTGTTCATCCCCTGGACCCATCAATGGATATGCAGTGGTTTTACTTTCCATGTCTGCCAAAGTTGAGATTTTTTATTCTGTGAGATTTTCCTGGTGCTGCAGTCTTTCCATGAAAAAAAATAGTTGAATACACAATTGTTCGAGGATTACATGTGAAGTTACAATACCTGCTATTTTTTGGTTGGAATAAAGAATATGTATGGAGGGTACATTTATAAACCATGTATGGTCATATGTGTGGATATGACATGACATGTCATTTCTCCTCTACATAGACTGGTGTGCGCACGATGCAATTTGTGTTGTTCTTGACATATGATATGTGCAACAAAGATTTTGCAAGATTATATTTTCATGTCTGGAAGCATGTGTGGGTAATTAGCCACGAAAAACTAAGAACTTGTATCATGTGTAGAACAATCTGTGTAGAGTATAAAGAACATGGCTAGAGGGCATATGTGGATAAATTTTCAGGGAAAAGCAGAAATCATTTAGCTGCAGCCATGCAATTGTGTGATGTTTTGTGCCTTGTAATATATTTTGGCCAGGGAAAAAAATTGTATACGTTTACAACCATGGATAGAGAAGCGCAATGGTTCATGTTTTTGCCTTTGTAGACTATTCGTTGAGTCAGTTTTTCTCTATGTACATATTTATTGTTCTCCACTGAATACCAGGTTCCATTGATGTTCATTAAATTTTGTGGGTTCCCAAATCGAAACTAACAGAGTAGCTGGAGAAAAGGAGAGAGTCTCGACTGCATTGGCTGAAGAGGATATAGAAAGGCGCATGCTCGTGATTTTGTTTCATATTGCATTGTTTTGCATTTAATTTATGGTTTGGATATGTGTTAAGCTAGTTGTGTGCCTTCCTACATGGTAAGTTTTCTTGGTTGCATACGTTTATTCCTACATACTAAGCTAGTGCATGTCCATTGTGTTTGCACTGCATTGTTGCATTTAAATAAACAAAATGGCTAGACAAGATGAAGGACTCTTTGGCGGGTAAATAGGCATGTTTATTTTTGTTTTACATGTTTGTTTTAAAACTAACTTTACTTCCTGTCGATTGCATCTTCCACATTGTTGCCTTGGAAAAAACAAGTTTCTTGGATAGGGAGATGAATTCTTCTGTGCAACAATAGAGGGTTCTGTGGTACAATCATCTAAAAGGTATACCAAGTGTGCCGACAAATTAAAGATACAAACCGGGTGCGGGCATATAATATAGAATGCATATATTTGCTTAGTCCTGATGTCCATCTGCAAATGCTTGCATCATAAAAATTTGGACTAGTGAGACGGCCATGAGGAGTCAGTCATCACAGAGATCGGAAGACCAACAAGGCCAAAGGTAAAGATGCATGCGCTCTTCTCTTACTATGTTTACTAGACAAATTTCTCGGGCTTTATATTCATCTATGGCATGGCGAATATGTTGATGCCATCTGCAATACATGGTTTGCAGCTCACAAGAAGTATCAACAAGTACGAGTGAGACGCTGAACATATTGCATATTATGCATACTAAGAGGTGTCATTGCGAGACTCTAGCTCCATAGTTCATCAAAAGTATGCATGTACTTGTAGCACACTACCATTCACTTTAGTTTTCCTATTCAAAAAATGTCTTCAGGTATAGAGTTATGACATCCAAAGTACTTCCAATAGAGGCCTTGAACAGCCGCCAAACTGGACAGGTGTTCGTCGAGGACATAATGGTTGTCTATACCACCTACTTGGATAAGGAAAACAAAATTAGACCCATTATGCATGATGATATGACTGACAAGGATGCCATGATGATAGTCACACTGACTATTCCTCCAGAACTTGTCCAGAAACATGCATAAAAGATATTTCCACGTAATGGGATATCCATTACAAATTTTAATATATTGTCAAAAATAGTATATGACTGCAGTGATTGTGATCGAATTATTTCGGTCAACAAAACAAGCATTGTGGTAAAAATTCCTCCTATTTGTTCAGAATACCACTTCCTCCCGTACTCGACTATTAGGCAACTTTCACAGAGCACTGATATTTACCCAATGGGAACGATTGGGGCTGCTGTCACACTGGCCAGGAAATTTGGGTCACAACATATTCTCCATATAAAGGATGGACACTCAGACAGTGAGAAGGAAATGGTACCGCTTCTCATATTCAGTTTTGTTGTTTACTTTCACTTTTGCATGTATGTTGAATAAGTTACACAAATATTTCACTATTCCATGTTGCAGCTACAATTGTTCGATACGTATTCAGATTTGTTTTCATCAATAGAAAAACAATTCCATAGAGGGTAGATTCCACTTATGCTATTAAAAAATATAACAAAAAAGAAGGATGTTAGAGAAACGATCTTTCGAACAACCCAGTCAACATTTGTAATAGAGTTGTGAACAGATCTAGTAAAGGATTTGAAGAAGCTAGCTAGATCTACAATTGTTGTGCATATATATTTACAAAATCAGCCTCTCTTTGCTTATAGAAATAGCTTTCAACAAATTTCTGCAGTTGTTAAATATATATATTTTTGTTTTAAAGGGGAGGATGGGATGCAGTTGTGTATTATATTGTCAAATGTATCAATTACTTTGTTCGTATTCCCAGGTTGAAGGTATTTTAGTTGCATCCAATGTGTACTTGACCCCCTTTGAGCCTATTTGTGCAAAATTCCATTCCGCTGCCTCTGCCTCTGCTTTAATAACTGATGATATGATTGATTGTCTACGATGCGGTGAAAAATGTCCATATATTTATGGAAATTTCCTCAGTGGTGTTATTCGAACCGTGGGAAACACAACAATGCACTATACGATCAAGTAACCGTTGTTACAAAATGTGCTTCCTGAGTTGGCAGAGTTTTCGTATGAAACATATCTACATAAAAAGGCAAGCAATGTCTACATGCTACGACAACATCGGATACAAAGCAAATTCACCTTAAATGAGGACAATGCAATTTTTCATATCGGCTGAAAAGGGGAAAAAAATAATTATATGAAACTTTGAGAGGAAATGAAAATACCTCATGTCTCTTTATAATATTTGTTCAACATCCAAATGAAAGTTCGTTTCAATAGAAAACAAATGCGGCGACCTCTTTTCTTTATATATCAAATTGTTTGGTGCAAATTTCGATGGGTTCTTCTCTATGGAACATTATGAGAACTTGCTTGTGGATTGTTTCTTTGTCTATCAATTTGTATACCCTGAAACTCCAGTTGTTCCTTGGAGGACACCGAACAATATAATTGTTTTTTTTAGCCAGCTGGGACGCAGATCCACCTGGTAATTTCTATGACACCGTGACACAATTGTACTGTCACTTTCTTTAGAAGATTTCCTTTATCGATGAACTTGGTCAAACTATTGTTTTGAAATAATTTGAAATCAGCAAATATATAGTGTCTGAACTACAACTGTCCTCACATACAAACAAGAGGCTCTTAAAATACAAATTGGCCATTGTTTTCGCATTTTTTCTTATTCGATGAAGTTAGTCAGATTAATATCGTGGAATAATTTGAAATCAACGAATATTTAGTGTGTGAAATTCAATTGTGCTATCATATGAACAACACATACCCTTAAAATTCGAATTGGTCCTTGTTATGCTTGTGGTTATAGAATTAAAAAATAAATAAAAATTTCTTTCCTTGATTCTTTTAAGAATAAGAGATTTAACATCCTTTAATAATTTAGTGTGCCATCTCTCAAGTCCATCTATCAATATGTATATGGCGGATCTATGAAGGCTATTCGGATGACAAGGAATAATGAAACTGCAATGTTTCCCCAGGCAGCCCACACGTTCCTTTGTAAGTTTGTATATCGCGGAGTTATCAGTAGATTTTGTACAACGTAGAACAATAAAGTCCCAATTTTCAGCCTGCGAGCCGAAACAAAAGAGGCCCATTTTTCAGCCCGCCATCTCCACAGCCCCCGATCAAAACAAATTGTTAAATATGAAATACATACAGAATTGTTACAGGACAATAAAAGTGCAATGCTCAGTGAACCAACCCAAGTCCTCTTGTCAATTTGTATATGGCAGAGGTCTGGATGCTATTTCTAGCAGAGGGAACAATGGAGACTCTATTTTTGGCCCGCTCGGCCGTGAACCCGCCATCCAAAAACTGCTTAAAAGTGCAATGTTTAGGCAACCAACCTGAGTCCTCCTGGAAATTTGTATATCGCAGAAGCCTGGGTGGTATATGTATGAGAGGGAACAATAGAGACTCTATTTTCAACCTGCCAGACCGCCAACCCGCGATAAAAAAACTGCCCAAGTATGGAATGAGGAATCTGCATATGTTGTATAAAATCTCGTTCCATAGCTAATATAGAGACTATGTACACAAGTCCTCTTGTCAATTTGTATGTCACGGAAGTGAATATGCTATTTGTAGAAGACGAAACAATAGATACTTAATTTTAAGGCTGCTAGGTCCAGAATCCACGATCCAAAAAGTGCTCATGTATGGAATGAGGGATCCACATATGTTCTAGAACAATGTGTTTGTACAGCGGGGAACAATAGAGGCCCAATTTCCAACCCGCCAACCCGAGAGCCCCCCGATAGAAAAAAATCGATAATTATGAAATTGATATGGAATCGCTACGTGGAAGTAAAAGTACAATGTTCAACAAAGAAACCCGAGTCCACTTGTGAGTATGCGGGTTTCACATACTTTATTTTTAGCCCGCTTGGCCGCGAACACGTGATCCAAAAAATTCCCATCTATGGAATGAGGGATCCACATATGTTCTAGAACAATTCAAATGCATTGTAAATCCAAGCAGCCCACAACTCCTCCTATCAATTTGTATGTCACAAAAATCTGGGTGCTATTTGTAGGAGACAGAACAATAGACACTATTTTCAGTTGGCAAGGCCGCGAAACCACAATCCAAAAACTGCCTAAGTATGGAATGAGGAATCTGCATATACTGTATAAAATCTCATTCCATACTTTATATAGAGGCTATATCCACAAGCCGGCATGTAAATTTGTATATTGCGGAGGTGTAGGTGCTATTTGTAGAACACGAAACAATAGATACTTAACTTTTATCCCACCAGGCCACCAACCCGCAATCCAAAAAGTGCCCAAGTATGGAATGAGGACTCTGCATATGTTCTACAACAATACAAATGCAAAGTCCAGCCAATAAACCCGTAGGTATGCATATGTTGTAGAACAATGTATTTGTATAGCGCAGAACAATAGATGCCTAATTTCCAGCCCCAGAGCCCCCAATCAAAAAAAATCGCTAACTATGAAATTGATACGGGATCGTAACAACAGAATAAAAGTCCAATGTTCAACGAAGCAACCCGAGTCCACCTGTCAATTAGTATGCAATTAGTGATTCGCATATGTTGTATAAAATCTCATTTCATACTTTATATACAGACTTTGTCCATAGGTCCGCGTGTCAATCTGTATATTGCAGAAGTGTGGGTGCTATTTGTAGGATACAAAACAATATATACTTAATTTTTAGCCTGCCAGGTTGCGAACCCGCGATCCAAAAATTGCCCAATTATGGAATGAGGGATCTGCATATCTTCTAGAACAATACAAATGCAATGTTCAGCCAAGTAGTCCGTAGCGGCTCGTGTCAATTTATATGTCGCGGAATTCTCCAGAGCCCCCGATAAAAAAAATTCACTAATTATGAAATTGATATGGGATCGGAACGGGACAATAAAACTCCAATGTTTAGCGAAGTAGCTCGAATACACTTGTCAATTTGTATATCACTGAAGTCTGGATGTTATTTGTAGGCAACGAAACAATAGACTATTTTCGGTGCGCCAGGCCGCCAACGCGTGCTCCAAAAACTACCTAAGTATGCAATTAGTGATTTGCATATGCTGTGTAAAATCTCATTCCATATTTTATATACATATTATGTACACAGGTCCGCATATCATTTTGTATATCGTGGAAGTGTGAGTGTTATTTGTAGGATACAGAACAATAGATACTTAATTTTTAGCCTGCTCACCCGTGAATCTGCGATCCAAAAAAGTGCCCAAGTATTGAATGAGGCATGTGCATATGTTCTAGAACAAAAAGAATGCAATTTTCAGCCAAGAATCTCGTGGCGACTCATGTCAGTTTGTATGTCATGGAAATCTCAGTGCTATTTGTAGGATAGAGAACAATAGAGACTCTTTTTTCGACCTGCCATATTGCAAACCCACGATAAACAAAATGCCTAAATATGGAAACAAGGATCCACATATGTTGTATAAAATCTCATGTCGATACTTTATATAGAGTCTCATCTCTGCAATTTCTGCCGTCAATTTGTATATCGCAGAAATCTGGGTGCTATTTGTAGGAGACATAGCAATAGAGACTTTATTTTCGTCCTGCTAGGCCACGAATCTAGGATCCAAAAACTGCGTAAGAATGGAACGTGGAATCCTCATATGCTGTATAAAATCTCATTCCATACTTTATATAGAGACTATGTCCAGAAGCCGGCTTGTAAATTTGTATATCGCAGAAGTGTAGGTGATATTTGTAGGACATGAAACAATAGATAATTAATTTTCATCCCACCAAGCCACGAACCCACGATCCAAAAAGTGCCCAATTATGGAATGAGGAATCCGCATATGTTCTAGAACAATACAAATACAATGTTCATCCAAGCAACCCGTAGGTCCTCTTGTCAATTTGTATATCGTGAAAATGTGGTTGCTATTTGTAGTAAAGGGATGAAGAATCCGCATATGTTCTAGAAAAGTACAAATGCAATGTTCAACCAAGCAACCTGTAGGTCATGATGTCAATTTGTATATCGCAGAAATATGCGTGTTGTTTGTAGGACACAGAACAATCTTCAGTATTTTTTTAACATGCCAGGTCGCGAACCCGTGATAAAAAAAGTGTCGAAGTATGGAATAAGCGATTCTTATATGCTGTATAAAATCTCATGTCTATACTTTATATAGAAACTCATCTCCGCAACTCCTGTTGTCAATTTGTATATCGCAGAACTGTAGGTGATATTTGTAGGGCATGGAACAAAATATACTCAATGTTCATCCCGCTAGGGAACGAACGCGCGAAACAAAAAGTGCCCAAGTATGGAATCATGGATTCAGATATGTTCTATACAATCTGATGTCCATACTTTATAAAAATATATATTTAACCAACCAACCCACAATGTTGAACCAACCAACCTGCAACTCTGCCTATCATTTTGT
>WSFP011464807.1:0-18484 GCA_009831015.1 Picea engelmannii
CTCAAGGCCAAATCCTGAGTAGTGGATGGCTAGGCATATAATTGTGATAAATATGCTTTTTATATACCATGTGGTAGACTTGTCATGGTATTCTCAAGATCCGTTAATATTATTTTGAAAATTAATATAAAGGTCCAAGGTTAGCTGCACAGAACACAAGAGGGGCTATGAGTCCACTAGAGGGGAAGAAGAAAGGGGACCCAAGTGGGGGAATACATAATTCAAGTTGCTTAAGTTCATAACTTTTACCTTTTCCCTTATTACCATGCGCTTTATTGGAACCTCAACCACTAATAATTGAATGCAAGTAGTGGTTGCTTGGAAAGTCCATCTTCCATAGTTATAAGGGCATGGGAGTTGAGTACAACATGTGGAAGGAGAATAAGAGGCTCCATCCTCAAGGGAATTCAAATATCCTTTATCCCCATGCCCTCTCCCTTCATGCTAATTCAAATTGGTTCATTCATGTCTTAATTCCTACAACCATACTCATTCATTCTCATTCGATCTCTCACATTCTTACCATTTGCTTATGCATAACCTTTAAAATTTTGGAGGTACATTCTAAGGCTGAGAATGAGATTTGATCTTGTAGGTTACTAAATCGAGTTATGGAAGGGAAGATTGGGAAATTTTTAAGAGAGAAGGATGGCTATAAAGGATCATAGAGGTTGGTTTGTTTAGGAAACCTTCCCATTTCCTTCTAAATCGTTGTTCACTAGGTTTTCAAGAGCCAAGGTATAACATTGTGAGGTTATTCCAGAAAGCATACAACAAGTTGGACTCTTTTTGCACACACTAAAGAGCACCAGAGGGAAGAAGATCCTTGAGGGATTGTTGAGTAGAGATGGGAAAGATCGCCCTTGTGTTGTGTGGGGTAGTGGAAGAGGCCAAGGCTACTAATGGTTGGGTGGATGCCTAGAGTGTTCTATGGTGAACAACTTGGTTGAACTTGATAACAATTGGGTTGGGTGAGTGACTTGAGAATCCTTGGCCAATTTTCCTTCGCCCTAGTGGCCTCATAGCCCAGCGTGGAGGCATTATCTACAATGGATGCCTACGATTGGGTGGAAAATTGCTCACACGCAGTGGGTTTCCTAGACCATTTTGACTAAAAGATAAGTTATCCATCTTTTCTTTTGAACTTCTATGATAATTCTGAAATTAATCTTGTGTTTTGCTTATGAAGTTCATTTGAAATGAATTCATTGGTTTTTAATGAAGTTGTGCATACTTAGTGCTCCTACATTATTTCACTATGTGCATGGGTGACTTCAAATCATCTTAGATTTTCATTAGGTTTAGATTTATGTTGTATATTCAAAAATGGGTTGTTATGGGCATGTAGCTCAAATTATTAATGGATGTTGGCATCACCGTAGGAAAAACACCAACATGGAGCAGAGGAACCCCTTTGAATTTGTTAATCCCTTTTTAAGTTTCAAAGTTAGGCATTTTTCCTTCTTTTTTTTCTAGGTTCAAACAATTGTTTGAACTGGCTTGATGACCTATGCTTTTAAAGTCGAGTGTATCTTTGAAAGGAGTTGATCGGTCTTTGTCTTCAATTCAAAGTATTAACTTCAAAGTGGGTCAATGGCCCCTTCTTCCTTCCTTTCAGGGTATCGCTTTGATTAGGCTTTACTCTTCAAAGTGATATCCGATGGCCTTTTGCCTATGCTTAAGGGTGTTCCTTAAAGAAGGAATGATGGCCTTACTCTTCAAAGTGGCTCGATTGGTCTTGTCTTCAAAGTTGGGAGAAACTTCAAAAAGCGGTCCATGGGTCATCTTTGAAGAATGCCTAATGGTCTTCTTCCCTTCAAAGTCAAGCAATTATTTTGAACTAGCCCGATGGCTATGGCGCAAGTGAATCACATTGGATGGGGGAGAATGTATAGGGACAAACAAGTTAACAACACTTTGTGTTTTTGTTATCTTAGGTTGCCAATGCCTCAACTATTGAAAAGCATTGGTCCACTTATAATTTCATCCACTACATTAAAGGGAACAAAAAATGGTTTATGTACACATCAATCTTCCCCTTTGCACAAGGAAGGAACTTGAGTATTTACATTTCCCTGCAACACAGTGTGATGTATATCCCAAGGATGATTCACATATTAAAGAGGAGGGTATGTTGGCTCCACTTATAGGCTTGGTTGGCATACCATTATATGGCACTGACTTGCAAAGCTATGGAAGATTATGATGATGATGCAAAACTAGTAAGGCTCAAGCATTTTTAGAGAGCCTTGAAGTGGAAGACCGGAATTTATGAGCACCTTTAGCCTATTTAGTATGCCCACTAAGAAATAAGCACATAATATTTTGGGCATTTTGTCATTTTAGGCCATATATTATTTTAGAAATTTTGCCATTCTGAACTATGTATTGTTTTGGTCCTTTTCCATTTTGGACATGTCTTTGCTTAATATTATAAAATAATTAATCATTTGACTTTTATTTTTTTGTCACCCCCTATACCTTGTCCCCAAACCTCAATGGGGGATACCAACTCTTGACAACAACACACATATGACTATGTTGACAAAAAAAAGTGTCAAAAGAATGACCCAATTGAATGTGCTATCGCTAAATCACTAAATGCAACTAATAAACAAAGGAAAATTATTTTTTACAATAATTTTCAAAAACACCTTAGTACAAATAACAAAGGGAGTGTATAATTAAATGAAGAATTCATTTTGTTTAATATAAAACCCTTTAAAAGTGATATCAAAATTGGTATGAATTTTCTTCCATATTCATTGCATCGGTTTACAGATCAACATTTTGGACCAGACAAATGTGGTCCATCATCAGGATGAGATATGAAGAAAATTTGATCAATAAAAACATATATTTTTATTGATCAGATTTTCTTCATATCTTATGTTGATGATGGACCACATTCATCTGGTCTGAAACATCGATCTATAAACTAATGTGATGAATCCAAAATAATTTTCATACCATAACATTGATCGCAAAAGTCTTTGAACTGAGATATCAAAAATATTTTTACAACTTAAAAGCTTTAGAAATTGACATAGGACACTATTTGTTGAGTGCCATCAAATAAGAATAAACACACCTAAACTATCAACATTTGCAATAGAAAGTGTAACCAATCAAATAAAAGGTGCATCTAAAGTAACATCAATTGCAACTATAATGCCTAAGAAGGAAGCAATAAAAAGTATAAGACACATTATATAAAAAAAAAATTAATACACTACCAAATGGCATATGCAAGACCAAACTAGCATAAATTAGAATCAGCTAGTCAATTAAAATTGGTTAATTCTAACTGGGCTTGGTTAGAAAAATAAGTTGAGTTGGTTGCTAACTCAGTCAAAGGCGAAGCTAAGGCCGAACTCACTAACTAGACCAAATCAGAGAATGACACTTTTAAGTGCCTTAAAAATGAAATATATTTTAAACCTTAAAAATAATAAAAATTGTCCCTACCTCTTTAAAATCCTATTGCACCTCATTTACCTACAATTGCTCGCATGTGGGAAGTTTGAAGTTGATTTGGTGAGTCAACTCTTCCTATTGTTGGAGCTAATTTGGAGGTGATGTTAGAGAGGAAACCATTTGTGATTATTGTCTACCCAATGGCATAGAGATTGAAGAGGGCATTTGCATATTTGTGTACCCAGTCAGATTGGATTTGCCCATTATGTCTTGCTCTATTTGAAAGTTTCGTAAAACATTGATCTTATGCATCATAAAACTTATAATTTATGTATTTCGATGTGACTTTCTCTATGCACCCTTATACGCAATATAAATTAGTAAACTTGGATATTCGGTTCCTAATTATTCACTTTTTCCTTCCAAAGCAAGAAAAATCCTACAATATTCAAAGCTACCAGCCTAGCCTCTGTTGAAAAAAATTCAAGACTCGGATGTGCAACTACATCATCATGTACAAACAAAACCTAACCACTTGAAATAACCTGCTAGTGTTCCATAAGGGAATATACTTCCACTCATTCCAACTGCCTCTAGGCCTTGGATCGTTAATATGTTTCTTTATGCTTAAAGAAGATGAGCTCTTAGCTAATCAAAAGCAGTTTTAGGTCATACTCTAAGACCCAAAGGTAGTTTTAGTGAGTCACTAGCGTATCTCATATGATCATCGTTGAATCTACCAGAGAAGGATCATGTGGTATCCAAAAACACCTACCATGCCTATATATATATATATATATATATATATATATATATATATATATATATAATCTCATCCGATCATCATTGAAGCTATCAGAGAAAGATCATGTGGTATCCAAAAACACCTAGTGTGTGTATAACCTTTTTGACTCTCCTCCAAGGCATCCAAAAATGAGAAGTGATTTCATAATAACCTCAAAGCTCCTCTGTAATTACTCTAATGAATCATATTTTTTATGATATTGTTTTCAAACTAAGCAACATTGCCTTATCATTTTGAGCTCAATTCAAAGGGCCAAGATATTATAACCATTCCTTAGTATTAGTTGGACCTAATTCTAGACAAACATGTAACCAAACCTATAATAACCTATCCCTAAAACCGACACTTTGAAGTGTCATTTTCTAATTAGGTTGAATTACAAGCAGAGACAAACTTATTTTGGTTATGTTGCTTGCTACAATGTCATTGCCATTCAGATCCTCCCAAAAAATGATAAACACATTACAATTTAAATGGCTTTGACTAATGACTTGGACAACTTGTCTAGGTCTCATTATAAATTGACAAACTTAATCACAAAGATATATGCAGAGAACGGAAAGACATTATAATTACGGAGCTCCTATTTCTCATACATTTAAGAAAAGAACAATTTCATACATAATCTTTTGGGCTTCACATTCTTTTGATTTCATTGGAGAGTCTCTTCATTTCATTAATTAAACCGATACATGTGATACATTGCTCATTTTTTTTTTTAGTTTTTAAACTTTTATTATAGCAATGCATATATAGATTCTTTATAAAATAGAAAGAAAACAATAGCAATCACATATGATACTCAGAAATTTACCTTGGAAACTTTTAACCAAAAAACTTAACAAATGTTTAGAGCCGCACATCTAACACTCATCGTATTAACTTCACCATTACAATATATACAGATTCTTTATAAAACAGAAAGAAAACAATAGCAATCACATATGATACTCAGAAATTTACCCTGGAAACCCTTAACCAAGAAACTCAACAAATGTTTAGAGCCGCACATCTAACACTCATCGTATTAACTTCACCATTACAATACAATATATAGGATCATGCGGCATCCAAATCCTTAATCCGTTGACCTGGGTTAAAGTCCATGACTGGAATTACATTACAATGGGCCAAAAAACCCCAAAAACGGATCAAAAAACAATCCGAACTTTTTTTCTCAGAAGTTACACCCCTAATCCCCAAAAGGGGTCGGGCGACCCCCTTACTCCCATTTTAATGCACAGTACATAGGATAATCATATAAAGAATATAACACTTACCCAACACTTTTTAATCAGTAATTAATACAAACTCATCTTAAAATCCATGATATCAATCAACATTAACATTAATTTGGCAAGTTGATATTTTCCAGCACATAGCTTACCAAACCCCGTGTGGTTTCACCGTTGGGCAATTTCATTTATATTCCAAGAATAGAAAAGGTTTGGGCAATTTCATTTATATTCCAAGAATAGAAAAGGTTTGCAAACAAAAAGATGGTAATAAAAACTTCGAGGAATGAATTCAAAATATTCAAATCAATAAACGCAAACTTTATGCTACATTCTAAAAGCGAGGGATTAAAGGTTGCAACCCAGCCTTGCCAAATGTTTCAACTTGGATATGAGTCTGACCAAGCAAAATATAAGCTTTGGCTAGAAACCAAAATCCCTACCCAGCTACCCAAATTGACAAGATGAGCTAGAAAAGCCTTTGCACCAGAAGTAGAGTAAGCATACTGGAATAAAAAAAGCCACATAAAATGCATTAAATGTAAAATAGTCAAACCGCAATCTCAGATGACCAACGTCCAAACTAATCATGTAGCTAGTCACAATTTCATTAGAGTTCAATAAAGTATGGCAGGTGTTAAAGTGATATACATAATCTGTTTACATCTTTTTGCTAGCACTAGTAGCAACAAACCCTAGATAGATATTAACAGAAATTTGTATCTTCTTATTCTCCTGGAGATTTAAAAGTATATTGATAATTTAACCCTTGATAACAGAAAGGCACTATTATAGCTCTCTATTGGTAGATTGGCCTCTCAGTTTGGTGTGTTTATCTATGACTAACTGTAAAACAGAATATAGGATTCTTCTTTAGTGATCATGTTTGTTACTCTGTAAAATAATGGAATTCCTAGGACAGGGTCAGGTCAAACCCAGGTATGCTGACTGATTCCTTATAAGAATTGACTAGTAAAATCAAACTGGGCAGAAGACCAAAAGAAATATTTGTCTCTCTGACCAGCTGAATAACCTTTTAGTATTGGAATATATTTCGCTAAATACAAAAATCAAAGAAAATGCAAAAGAAATTCAATACGAATCAGTATATGGAAACAATCAAATACAAATCTAGCCTTCACTGCATCAACACACTCCTATCTCCTGCTATCATATAGCTTAATACTTTCTTATAAAAGTAACAAGTGAGAAGGAGGAGGCATCCAATCATGCAGTTTTCTATTTTAGACCTAAACTGGAAGTTTTGGGGGCATAAACTTTCTCTGCTTCAATATGTTTTGAATACAAAAGAAAAACAATCTGGCCGGCTAGGCCAAGTCAGTCAGCCAAATCCCTAAAATTCTACTTGCTTCTCCAATTTCCATAGTTTAACATTTTTTCATATGGAAAACGTGTACAGACATTTGATTCATAAGCACAAAATCAGTAGGAATGAGATTCATTAGCTGAATTCTTGCTCCAAGGAAAAATTCATAAATACGAATACTAATGAAGCACTCATGAACGATCAACCTAATACAATAGTCAATTCCTCAGTTTCACAAAAAGGAATCCACATTAATTCAGAAAAGGTTTGGATGTAGGCTTAACTCAACATGGAAAATCCATTCGAATCATTATTTGGAACAAGAGGTGTAATCAAGTACACAACTTATAACAGCATTGGGATTGTCCTTGAGTTGAAAATAGAGATCACTGATTAACAAATGAAAAACACAAAAAAGAACCAATAATCTGGATAGGCTACCAATAATATAATGAACTGGGAACCAAGACATCCACTGCAATGCTCTATAAATCCCAGTTTCCAGTGATCTGCAGCCGGGTTAGCAATGGCCCAAAAAGCTCACAAGCAATCATACCATCAAAAAGACAACAACTTGGTGAAAGGCCAATTTAGTTACAGAAAGAAGTCTCTGTTCACAACAAGAAAATAAGCAATAACTGCAGTGGCCCATTGTCAGGATGTGCAGATTCTATCAGTGACCTAATATAAAGTTTAAACCACCCAAATAAAAACCCCCAGTAGGCTATCCTGCTAATAAACTATGTGAAAAGTTGGCCAAAACAGACGAATATGCAGAAAAAAAGCTCTGTACACAATAACACTTGACAAATTCAAATTTGAACATAGAAGGAAGGCTATGTACAAGAACATAATAAACCCAGGAGAAGCAATAACTGCAATGGCCAACCGGGGAGAATGTGCAAATGTTTAACAGCAACTCAATAAAAAGCACTGAAATAAAAAAACCCAAATAGGCTGACCTGCTAAATAACTATACAAACGGCAGCTGCAACACATTGAGAAGAATCCATATACCCCCATCAAGATCTTGCAAGGCAAGGACATAGATTGAAAAGAACCTATATACTCCTCTCAAAATCTTCCAAGATCTCGGAGTCCAACAGAGCCTCAACAACTATACAGTTCGAGGAATTCAAACCCCTATTCTTGTACTCTGATTTTCTGCAGATGATTAGATCATAAATAACTATACAAACGGCATCTGATTTCCATTGAGAAGAATCCATAAACCCCTCTCAAGGTCTTGCAAGACAATGACATGGATTGAGAAGAATATATACACTCTTCTCAACATCTTCCAAGTTCTCCAAGTCGCAACTGAGCCTCAACAACTATAGAGTTGGTCTCTTAAGGCCACTCCTTGAAAAACTAAGGTTTGAAAAGGTTCTAACAGGTCTTGCATTGGCTTTCATTAGGTTGGTCCTGCGTCAATCGTGGAGCAGGTAAGGTTCTGCACTTTATCCAGTCGCTGGCCATACTGGGTTGGTCCAGACTGGATCAACCTTCGAGCAGTCAGGTAAGGTCCTGAAAGGAGGTCTTACCAGGATAACCCTTTGGAGAGTTTGGGTAAGACCCTTAAGGACCAACCCTTCTATCTCAGATAAGGGCCAGCTTTCCACCACTCTTGGCATGCACACAATACCATTCAATATAGAACTAATTGATGGAATTCCAACTTCGCATTCAAACTAAGGGCACTTGCCGGTGCCTGTTAGAAACTGTTGTAATTGCCACCCACTGATGCTGAGTAATAAATAAATATTAACTTAAACAAAGAGAAGGGAGCTTGGAATGAATAGTTTCTAAGTCACAACACTTGCTAAGATTTTTCAAGTGGGCTTGACTAACTATGCTTGAGTCAAAAGAATCTTGGGATGGGTGACCTTCCCCTGAAGTCCTGGTTATCAGGTGTAAATCCCATACGCGACAATTGATGTCATGAGATTTCATTTTACTGTATTCAATCTCACTTCTTCACCCTCTCACCTCATCCAATGAGCACATGAACAATTGATCATTATGACCAACGCTCATTGGAGATGAGTCACATTGAATAACTTTATATTCCAAATAATTCCCATCCAATGAGCACATGAACAATTGATCATTATGACCAACGCTCATTGGAGATGGGTCACATTGAATAACTTTATATTCCAAATAATTCCCTTGATGCAATGAGTGCATGAAAAATTGCTCATTATGACTAATGCTTATGGGAGATGGGTCATGCTAAATGACTTAATATTCTAGCCAATGCACCTGATACACTGAATACATGAGAAATTGGTCTTTATGGTTAATGCTCATGGGAGATGAGAGTGCATGAGAAATCAATCATTATGACTAATGTTCATAGGAGATTGGTTATGCTATATGACTTAATAGTCTATATGTTTTTTCTAATATTAACCCCCACCCCCACCCTCATTGAGGGTGGGACATTGAGGGTGGGGTGAGGGGTAATATTAGAGAAAACATAGTCAGTTCCCTTAATGCAATGAGTACAAGAGAAATTGGTCATTATGACTAAATCTCATGGGAGATGGGTCAAGACTCAATTAGCCTCATGCAATGAGTGCATGAGAAATTGGTCATTATGAGTCATGACTAATGCTCATGAGAGATGGGTCATGTTGAATAACTTCATACTCTAGGCACTTCACCTAATGTAATGATTGCATGAGAAATTGGTCATTGTGACTAAAACTCTAGTTTCAATCCCACTTCTTCACCCTGCCACTAAAGGTGAGGTGAAGATCACATGACAATTTTGTCATTACGACCACTGCTCGCGGGAGATTGGTTATGTTGAATGAATTAATGCTCTAACAAGTTCACTTGATGCAATGAGTGCTTGTGAAATCGATCATTAATACTAATGCTCATGAGAGATGGGTCATGTTGAATGACTTAACATTGATGTTAGTTCACTTGATGCAATGAGTGCATGAGAAATTGGTCATTATGACTACCACTCTAGTTTCAATCCCAGTTCTTCACCCTATCACTGGAGGTGACAATTGCTTGAGAAATTGATCATTGTAACTACTACTCATGAGAGATTGGTCATACTGATGACTTAATACTCAAGCCTTGGTGCAATGAGTGCCTAAGAGAATGATTATTATGACTAACGCTCATGGGAAATGGGTCACACTGAATCATTTAATATGCTACCCAATTCCCTTGATGCAATGAGTGCACGAGAAATGAGAAATTGGTCATTGTGACTAATGATCATGGGAGATAGATCATGCTGAATAACTCAATACTCTATCCAGTTCACTTAATGCAATAACTAATCCTTTGGTTTCAATACCACTGCTTTATCCTATCACCGGAGGTGACAATTGCGTGAGAAATTGATCTTTAGGACTAATGTTAATGGGATATTGATCATGATGAATGACTTAATAATCTAGCCAATGCACCTAATGCAATGAGTGCATAAAAAATGGTCATTATGACTATTGCATGAAAAATTGGTCATTATGACTTATGCAATGCACCTAATGCAATGAGTGCATGAAAAAATGGTCATTATGACTATTGCATGAAAAATTGGTCATTATGACTAATGCAATGCTCATGGCAGATGGGTAATGACTTAATACTCTGTCCACGTAACCACCCAAAATGATATTTCACGCTAACTTTACAAACTATTCCATCATATACTAAACTAAAACCACTCTAAACTGTATAATGAAATAGCTAACATTTTTTACACACACATAGTACCATTGAAATTAGCACTTATTGAATTCCACCGCTGTAAACCGCATAATGAAATAGCTAACAATTTTGATGCACACACAGTACCATTGAAATCAGTACTGACCAATTGAATTAGAATCTAACATACACCAACTAATCGTACCTACTGGATACAGTTGTAATGGCATCTACTGGTGTTCAAACAGAGACCATATAAACTGTTCCATCAAAATTGCAAAACTTACTGTAAATTGTATATATTACATTGAAATGAGCAAAAACAATTTAGATAAAAGTAAGTATTAATGAATCCCTGTAATGCTAAATCTAGGCATGTTAGTTTCAATAGTGATAAGATATAAGGGCATTTACTGGTGTTTGGAACACATGTGAACTATCCCATCATAATCACAAAAACCACTGTAAAATGTATACATTACATATGAACAACAATTTAAATTGAGAGTCAAGTGCTAATGGAGGTGTATACATTACATATGAACAACAATTTAGATGGGAAGTTGAGTGCTAATGGATTTTCGTAATGCTAATCCGGACACATTAACCTTAAAGATGAGATGAGAGGAAGCTTGTCAAAAAAGTAAAGGAAAAAAAATCATATCTTGAAGGGCAGAACCTTCCTGACAATATCTTCGCTGAGAGTATCAATCTGCTTATCGAGGCTCCGCAGCGTCTCCTGCTTTTGGGCCTCCAGCTTCTCGAGAGCCAGGGCGAGTTCCTTCTCCACCCGGCCTCGGGATTCGCGGAGCTTTTCATCGAGCTCCGCGGACATCTCCTTCTTCATCTGGTTCAGCTTCGCCGAGACCTCCGCCCGGGCGACCTTGAGCACTGCCTCTGCCTCCTCCTGGAGTTTCTTGATCTCGCCCGAGTTGTCCCGCACGCTCAAGAGCTTCTGCCTGATCGCCTCGTCCCTGTCGTCCATGAACTTGCCGATGGGCTTGAACCAGATGGCGTCCAGCGCCACCATGAGCAGAAGGAATTCCCCGATTATGATGGGGAGCGTGAGGTTGAAATCGAAGAGCTTAGCCTTCTCAGTCTCTTCGGCCAAGGCGGGCAGAGCCACCATGGCGGTGTTCATGGCGATCAGGCAACCATTTCTCAGGGCCGCGGGGATCTTGATGCTCGTTGCCCAATTGATAATCTGCGGTTTCTGTTGCTGGGCTTGGATTAGCAGGCGACAATGGGAGGCACTAATGGTGGATGTTGTTTTTCTTGCTAGTTTGAGAGTAGGAATGAGTGGAGTGGCCATCAATGCAGTGGCGGCCATTGTTGGGCAGTCGAGATGGAGCGATTCTCAGAGGCTTTGGCTATCTATTCGTTGAGTATATTCATGGTGGTCTCTCCAATATATTCTATTCTATCTTATTTGCCTGCCACCCATTTTTTATCTCTGTGGTTCCAAAACGAATGGGATAGCTCCCTGCTGCTCAGGGATCCCCCTCGGCCACTTCTACAAAATTGTGTTTCACTTGAGGTAAAATACAAATATTCACTTGTGAGAGAACCAATTTATAGTTTATTAGAAATGTAAAGTGTTTCACAAAATAATAACTGAAAAAAATTTAAGCGTGTGTAAAAATAAATATTTTAAATAATGAATTTATTTTAATTTTAAATATATAAAAGTTTAAAGGAATCAAACATATAAACTTCACCTTCTTTATTTTAAATTTATGCGATTGATATTTTTTTGGAGTTTGATAAATTGAGGATTGAAATAAATTTGGGTAGTTATTATACTAATGGGATATTTATCTTTGTACATGTTTTTGTTTTTATTAGTACAAGGATTATGGTATATTAGGTATATATGTTATCATAACTCTCATTTTTCTAGAGTGTGTTTGATAATCATACATTTTTTGAGGGTGTGTTATTGTGATGTTTCTCATTTGGTTGCTTGAAAATTTGAAGGTTATTTTGTCCGGACTATGATATTTACCTAGAGCATATCCATACTTTGTTCTAGGTTATAGGCGAGTCACACTCCTTCTCTAGTGCAACTCTTGTATACTTAGACATTTGTTAACAACTTTAACACTTAGACATTTTTAAACATACATCCATGAACATGAGAATCCAAGAGAACAACAACGAAACATATAAAAGAAACATAGATATAGTGTGGGCGGCACAAATCGTGCCTAACACCTAGCTAAGTCTTTGTTATTGTAGAACAATTAAAATATGAGCACTATCGGCTTAGTTTTCAACTTCGACAAAGTCATACAACTCGCCTCACCTCACCAAGACACCCATACACAGATTCGTCACCAAGACTCTTTGTCGCAATCGTCTCTGCAGCCACCTGCGGTGCACTTTAGGCAAGCCTCCAACTGCAGACTTATTGTCTCTTTGTTTCCACGAACTTCCCTAATTTCGGTTCTATCTCACGCATGCCTCCAATAGACCTGCATTTCCAGACTTTCCCAAAACCAACCCAAAAGAAGTTCGCCCAACTATGTCCATTGAATCCTCGTCAAGGTAGCACAAGTCCTCCCATGTGGAGTGACTTGGCTCCTTGAGGGAGTTCGCCCTCTTTGTCTACTTCAAAATCGCAGAGCTCTCTTGCACTCATTGTCTTCCAATCTGCCCTCCTTGGTTGTGTGCCCTTGTTCTCTTATAGGGACTCGAAAGGTCACCATCATGAACCATCACGTCCTTTTGTCAAAATGATGTCAACATGACATCACCCTTCCTCTTGATCACATATAAGGGTTTCCATGTCGATCAACGGTTGAGATTGCATCTCAGTTGGTCTTCAATCGACGTCCAGGATTACTCCTCGGAGTCCTACCCATTCGAGGTATTTTCAATCCAGTGGACCAAACTACTCTGAAGGACCCACTACGATCAATGGTTGAGATCATTTAGATCTCGAACTCTGAAAAATGCTCTGATCGATGATTTCCATGTGCCCACTTCTTGATCTTCAATCTCCTCCTTCTTACATGACCTTAGGTATTGACCACAGGCTATGTCTTTTGGTGTCAAAACACTATAGATTACCACCTTCATCAAGTAGTATCCCCTTTAGTGTAGCACGTGTAACGTCCCCAACCACTAACAGGTCGGGCAACGATACTGCGGAACATACCTTGTCTTCTACAGACTAGCTCTGATACCAATTTGTCACGTCCCCAACCACTAACAGGTCGGACAACGCTACCACGCGGAATCATACACATATATATGACATGCATTTTAATGAATTTAAAATAATCCACACATAATTACTACTACCATGCAGATTCAAAGGGAATGGACAGTAAGTCCACATGCAACGAAACACATGATACATTTCAAGTAACACAGCATGCATAACATACATAATTAAGCATAGAATGATACTTATCTTTTAACTAGAGTAAAACCACCAACTGCGTGCAGACCTTCCACGAACCTCCCAGCCTTATACCGCACTGCTCATCACTCTTGGTAGTGTGTCACCCCCGAGCTGGGACTAAACTCCATCGGGCAAGGGATTCCTAGGCCAGGCAAGGTCAATAGGAAATTCACACGGCTCATGAGGAAGGATTTTCTCCAAGGAGCCACTTACGCCTACTGCTCACAGACTCTCATTCCCCACATGCCTGTCCCACCCCAGGAGTATGCACCTTCACTGTCACACAGTCCATCGGATGCTCCACCTCCCTTGCCTTGGGCTTCAGCAATAGGCCAGACCAGACCAGAATTCTCAGAGCTCTGTAGCAGCTATGGGACTCCCTCCAGGAGAACTCACTTGTTGAACACACTCTCTCACCTGGAGAGAGAGTTGCTCACAGACCTGACAACCTGCCTCTTCCACCACTAGCCTGACAACCCGCTTCTTCAGTCAATCTTCGACTCAGTTCCAGCAAGGAGAGGACAACAACAATGGTTCAATATGGCTCAGGGAAAAAAGGCAGCAACCTAAAAATGGTTAAGGTATGAACTCGGTTTTGCAGTGTGGATAGACTGGGTTCACAGGATAACACAAGTCGGTTTTTCCCCCAGTGAGTGGTTTCTCAAATGTGTGTGGGTATGCCGAGGTCGATTGCAGAGGCCCCAAAACAGGGTAGACAGCTTATGGGGTATGTCAAGCGAACCCCCAGCACGGTTTGACTCTTTGGTTTTAACTGCATGAGCTCAGGTCAACACCTGTCTTCCTGGAGCTGCATGCACTCCATTTAGCATATGTTCCCTTTCCAGGAACTTAGGATAACATTGATCATGTCCACCTTAGCCTTTAGGAATTAATAATAAAAATATTATTCCTTTAGAGGTAAGCCCCCTAGCTTAGACCCTAGGCCCCAATACTTATCCCCCTCCCTTACCCTACCTAGTGGAGCTTAGTCCCCCATACTCTTTCTTCATGGTCGGTCTACACACAGCGATGTTTATATTTTATTAATGATCTGCATAATTACATATACAAAATCAAGCTCATGGCCTTAAGCATCTAGGCTCTCCAGCCTAATAAACATATAAGTCTTCAACTTATAAACACTTGGCTCACCGACCTATAGACATAATTACAATTCAGCAATATAACTAGGGCTCATCCTTGGGGATATTACAATCCCCTCCCCTTATTTTTGCATTGTCCTCAGTGCAACCTCTTTACACAGCATCAACAAGATTGTTCAAAATCTTCAAAAAGATGCAGGTATTCTGCCCACATAGCATCCTCATGCTCCCATGTTGTGTCCTCGGGACCATACCAGGTCCACTGAACTTTTACAAGCCCAATGGCTCGATTCCGGAGTTGCTTGTTTTTCCGGTCCACTATACGCATCGGATGCACCTGCAAGACACCTTCTTGCTCCACCTGAATCACATTCCAATCAATCACATGATTAGGATTAGGTATATATTTCTTAAGCAATGAAACATGAAACACATTATGTACAGTCATGGATGCAGGCAATGCAAGCATATATGCAACTGGTCCAATCATTTCTAGGTTTTCAAATGGCCCACAAAATATGGTTTCCAACTTTAAACAGTTTCCCAGCCTCAAGGAACTTATATTGGCTTTCACTTTCAGGAAAACATGATCACCCACTTTAAACTCCATGTGGGTCCTGTTCTTATCAGCATAACTCTTCTACTTGTCTTGGGCAACTTTCAAATCCTGCTTAATCTTCAGCATTTGTTCTTCCATTTCCTTGAGCAACTCTGGCCCAACCACTTCTTTGTCAATTGGGTTATCCCAACTTATTGGAGTGTTGCACTTTCTGCCATAAAGTGCTTCAAACGGGCTCGTCTTCAGTGATGCTTGATACCCATTGTTGTAGGCAAATTCTACCAAGTGTAGATAATCTTCCCATTTAGATGGTGTGTCCATCACATACATCCTTAACATATCTTCTATTACTTGGTTCACCCTCTCTGTCTTCCCATCAGACGCAGGATGATAAGCAGTGTTGAAGTTCAGATTCGTTCCAAACCCTTCAAATAACCCCTTCCAGAAATTTGAGGTAAATTTCGGGTCTCTGTCAAACACAATCGTCTTGGGAAGACAGTGCAATCGTTCCACTTCCCTCATAAATATATCGACAACATTAGTTTCCTTGTGAGTAGTCTTCAATGGAATAAAATGGGCAGCTTTCGTAAGCTTATCCACCACCACCATGATTGAATCATGCTGCTTGCCAGATCTAGGAAATCCTGTGATGAAATTCATTGTCACTACCTCCCACTTCCACTCAGGAATGGGTAAAGGCTGTAGTAACCCTGTTGAGTGCCTATGTGCAGCCTTGACCTTTTGGCAGTCCATACATCTGGCAATGTATTCTGCAATTTCTTTCTTCATACCTGGCCAAAAGTAATGGCTCTTGACTGTTGCCACAATTTTCTGATATCTAGGGTGCCCAGCATAAGGCACATTATGCATTTCTTTCAAAATCATAATTTTCAACTCTTGGAAATTGGGTACATAAACTCTATTTTTGTACAGGAGTGTTCCATCAGTTTCCAATTTATAATCTTCCACTTTCTGTAGCATCTTACCTTGTTGTAGCTTTGCTACCAATTCCATGTACATCAAATCTGCATTTGCAACTTTCGAAATTCTGCCTTTAATACCGGTCGGATACATGCTAATGGTCGTAGCATGTAGTTCATGCACTCTACTGCTGAGTGCATCAGCCACTTTGTTCTCCTTTCCTTTGATATGCTTGATATCAAAGTTGTACTCACAAAGGGATTCAAACCATCTACTTTGCCTAGCATTCAAGGTTGGTTGATCAAACAAATACTTCAGACCATTATGGTATGTCCTTATTTCAAACCTCCTTCCCATGAGGTAGTGCCTCCATTTCTTTAGAGCGTGTACAATGGTCGCCAACTCCAAATCATGAGTTGCGTAGTTCTTTTCATGCTCTTTCAATTTCCTGGACTCATAACATATTACAAACCCATTCTGGTTGAGGACTCATCCCAGTCCTTCTTTGCATGCATCTGTACAGACTACAAAATCTTCATTCGGATCTGCAATCCTCAGGATTGGAGCACTGGTTAACAACTGCTTCAATTACTGGAAGCTTCTCTCACATTCTTTTGTCCATTGAAATTTCTTCTCCTTCCTTTTCAAGGAAGTGATGGAGTGAGCCATCCTTGAGAACCCTGCAATGAACCTTCTGTAATAGCCAGCTAGACCCATAAAGGATCTGACTTATGACACATTCTTCGGTGCTGACCATTCTCTAATGGCTTCTATCTTCTCAGGATCCACGACTATCCCATCCTTTGAAATGATATGTCCCAAATAATGGATCTGTTTTTTATAAAATGAGCACTTGCTCAATTTGGCATACAGTTGGTGCTCTCTTAGCACTTGCAACACCATATTCAGATGATGTTCATGCTCTTCCTACGACTTGGAATACACCAGGATGTCATCCAAAAAGACTATGACAAACTTGTCTAGATATTCCCTGAATACACCATTCATTAGGCACATAAAAACAACTGGTGCATTTGATAACCCAAATGGTACCTCTGTGAATTCATAATGACCATACCTTGTTCTGAAGGCAGTCTTGCTGATATCTTCATCCTTTATCCTTACCTAGTGATACCCTAACCTGAGATCTATTTTTGAAAATATCTCGGCATCCTTCAACTGATCAAAGAGATCATCGATCCTCGGTAAAGGATACTTGTTCTTAATAGTCACTTTGTTCAACTGCCTGAAATCGATGCACAATCTCAATGTCCCATATTTCGTTTTCACGAACAAGACTGGGGCACCCCAAGGTGACACACTTGGGCATATATACCCCTTCTTCGGAAGTTCTTCAAGCTGCAACTGCAGTTCTTTCAGCTCTGGTGTACTCATTCTGTAAGGATTTTTTGACACTGGAGTTGCTTCAGGCATCAGGTTTATAGAGAAATCAATATCTCTCTTTGGGGGTAGTCCGAGTACCTCCTAGAATACATCTTCAAAATCCTTTAATACTGCATGGTATTCAATATTTGACACCTTATCCTTAGGTTCCTCTTTCATATGAGCTGCAAATATTTGGCAGTCTTTCCTGTAGCACTTCTTCAACTGCATTGCTGAGATTTCTCTGATAGCAACTTCTTTGGGAATTCCTTGGATGGTTCTCTGATTTCCTTCCTCTAGGCAAGTGAATGCCTTGTTATGACCGTTTAAAATGACATGGTGTTGGTCCAACCAATCCATCCCAATTAGACAGTCATAGGAACCTAAAGGTAAAATATTCAATTCAACCCTTGTGCTCAGTCCATTCATGTCCATTGGACAGGACTTAACCCACTCAACAACCTTTCTCTTGGCTCCCATAGCCAACTACATTAACCAAGATTTCCCATGCTTGCTTCTTGGAAAATGAAAACTTTCCACCATTCTAGGATCTATATAACTATGACTAGCTCCTGAATCAATTAAAATAGTAATGGGTTGGTTGTTGATCATACCTTCCACTTCAATCATATGTGACTGATATT
>WSFP011464808.1:0-18484 GCA_009831015.1 Picea engelmannii
AACTTCACATGGCCATAACGCTCTAACCGTGAGGAGTTATGTGACATTCCACATACCACCGGAAATGGTGTGACATGTACTATCCATCTAGAATAGTCTTACCTACAAATATATCAAAACTCATACAATTATACTTCAAACAAACTTGTGTCCATTACCAAAACCTTTGTGCTACCAGAATTCGCTACCAAAATTTCTTCAAGGGTTGACATCAATGAAAACCACCCGAATTAATCCACAAAATGATCATACTTGGAAAGATGATATACTACCACCATGATGACTGAATTATTTCCCAATGAATTCCATATAAATATCCATCCAAATAGTAGGTGGAATTAAGAGCGGTGAGAGTGTGCCTAGAGATTTGATAGTTTCACCCTTATTTCCTTGAAAAGTATCACATTCAACAACAAAGGAAAATATATCATGTTTCATACCTTCCCATAAAACAAAATGTTTGACTTGTTCATATGTTTTGGTAAAAAATAAATTCCCAACTATGGGAGATGCATGAAGCTCAGAGAGCACATTGGATTCAATGTTTGAATATTTTCTTAAAAACAAATGAGATTTATAACAAAGATATTCATTGTGCTAAGAGAACCCCAAAGAATCTTAAGAACCAAATTTCAACTGTTGGATCATGATAGAAATTTTTAGGTCTTGAAACCATTTTTGAAGAACTACTTGAAGCAAATATGCTACATTGAAAGAGAATCAACAACAAAATTTTATTTAATCTTCTTGTAAATGATCTCATAATCACATCAAAACAACTTTGTCACCCATTTTTGTTTTCTTGGGGATGATATTCTTTGTTTTAGAAACTACTTGAGGCTACAATGATTAGTTTTAATTTGGAAGTGTTTCCACAATAGATAAGGATGCCATATATCCACTGCATGTAGAATATCCAACATTTCATTTTCATTGGTGGATTGGCCCACATACAACTCTAAATGTTTTTTGCTAGTTAAATCCAAAGTTTGACCATATTGTATGAGGACTACCCCGATTCCTTTCCTCGAAGGATCACATTCTAGAAGAAAATTCTTGGTGAATTTTGGTAGTGCTAGGACATGAGTCGTGCACATAACCTATTTCAAGGTGTGGAAGGAGTGATTGGTTGTAGCATTCCAACTGAAACCATTATTTTTAAGGAGAGTAGTGAGAGGGCCTCCAATTTTTCCATAATTCTGAACAAACTTACAATAGTAGTTTGCTAAGCCTAGGAAACTGTAATATTCCAGATATAAAAAAGTATGCAAAACATAATAAAATGATAGAAATGGAAAATGAACAACAATATAACCATAACAACACCAAAATAATATCGAAATGATATCAGAATAACACCAGAAAGAGAACTTTGATTACTGAGAGAAATGTTAACTTTCCTCTTCAAGGGGGCAACCTCCAGTTGAGTAGAGACCTATTACAATAATATCCAAGACAATAGTTCTCATACCCTCGACTCCTATTTATAATAAATATGTCTATCAAAATAACCATCTAGAGGAATATCATTCTAGAAGTAGAAGCTTCTATTAGGTATTCTTACATTCAACTTATTCTTCCTTATTGTTAGGCCTTATTAATATTGACGTTTATTACATTGGAATATATTATTCTACCTACGTGAGGGGTTAGGTCCCTAACATGTCCTCCCCCTTAAAAACAACCTTGTCCTCAAGGCTTGAGATGTGGAAATTGTTGCAGAATGGTAGTTGGTTCCCAAGTAGCATCTGTTGGGGTTGTATATTTCCACTAGAATAACACTTCCTTGATGGTTCACTAATGCAGGAGATGCTCACACTGGTCGAAAACTGCTTCTAAATGTATCCAAATGGAGCCTTCTTCATCCAACTCGAGAAGGTTGGTTTGAGTTTGACACTTAGTTCCAATCACCTTCTGTAAGAAGGAAACATGAAAAACAAGATGTATCTTAGAATGAATGGGCAAAGCTAACTGATAGGCCACATATCCCACATGATTGAGAATGTTATAAGGACCATAAAATTTGGGCACTAGTTTCTGACAATGGTCAACCTTGAGGGAATTTTTCTTGTAAGGTTGCAGTCAAAGAAACAATTGATCTGCAAATTGACATTCAGAGTGACCTTGATCTGCTTTTTTCTTCATGCAATTCTAGGCCATGACCAAATTCTCTTTGAGGGTATAGAGAATAGCCTCTCAAACTATAATCATTTAGTCAACTGCTTGGACCTTCGAGACACGTGGTAAATATGAGAGAACTGAAGGTGGATTTTGGCCATATACCACTTTAAAAGGAGTCACGTGGGTAGCTATATGGTATGAAGTGTTGTACCACCATTCAACTAGTGGTAACCATTGAGCCCACTAATTTTGATCTTTTGATGCAAAACACCTCAAATATGTTTCCAAACACTTGTTGACAAATTCAGTTTGACCATCAGTCTGGGGATGATAAGCTATGCTGAGATGCAATTGGGTTCCTTGTAGCTTGAATAGTTCTTTCCAAAAAATGTTGGTGAAAGTTGGGTCACGATAAAAAACAATAGAATGTGGCATGCCATGAAGCTTGAAGATGTGATCCATGAAAAATTGAGCCACAATGGATATTGTAAATGGGTGTTGAAGAGCACAGAAATGAGCATACTTGCAAAAGCGATCAACTACCACCATGATGATTGATTTATTTCCCGATTTAGGTAAGCCTACAATAAAATCCATAGAGATATCCCACCAAATAGCAGGTGGAATCAGAAGCGGTTGTAGTGTGCTAGGATATTTTACTGTTTCTCCCTTGTTGATTTGACACACATCACATTCAGCCACAAAATTACGAACGTCCTGTTTCATACGATCCCCAAAAAAGGAACGTTTGACCCTGTCATAGGTTTTGGAAAACCCGGAGTGGCCAACTGTGGGTGTATAATGAAGCTTGAAAAGTATCGTGGATTTAAGTTTTGAGTGTTTACTTAAATACAAACGACCTTTGTATAAAATCTCATCGTGGAGCCAAGAGACCCTGGGGAAACTGGAGAATTTGACTGCAATTGTTGTATCAAATGAGAACTTTTGCGATCGTGTAGCCATTCCTGGAGAACGACTTGGAGCCAATATGGTACAATGAAGGAGAGATAAAAAAAGGGACCCTTCTTCTTCATATTTTCGAGAAAGTGCATCCGCACCCACATTGTCTTTTCGTTTCTTGTAAATGATCTCATAATCATATCCAAAGCTTAGTCACCCATTTTTGTTGCTCTGGGGATGAAATGCATTATTCTAGAAAATACTTGAGGCTTTGATGATTTGTCTTAATTTAGAAGCATTGCCTCAATAGATAAGGGTGCCAAATATAAACGACATGGAAAATGACCAACATTTCCTTTTCATAGATTGATTTGCCCAAATTGATTTTAGACAGTTATCTGTTGGTAAAGGCCAATGTCCGACCCTCTTGCATAAGGACAACACTAATTCCTTTCCCTAAAGAATCACATTCCAGGAAAAAGGTATTTGTGAAATCATGAAGGGATAGGAATGGAGTGGTGCACATGGCCATATTCAAGGTTTGAAAAGTTTGAGAAGCAGTTGGAGTCCAGGTGAAAGAATTCTTTTTAAGGACTACAGTGAGAGGGGCCACAATCTTTCCAGAAATCCATGAAAGATTTTGAGATTCTTTGGGTGAGGCCAGTCTTTCATCAGGGATGATTTTAAGGGTGGAAATTTATTTTAAAATGTAGAAACTTGGGCGATTATTAGTAATACTTCATATGCCAACTATAATGTTTGGCAATATTTTTGTAAAAATATTCAAATTTCTAAGGATTTTATATAGTTTGTATATTTTTTTGGCGATTTTTAAGGTAAAATAATTTTATCCTATAGAATTTGGGCGAATCAATTTTAGAATAACAAATCTCTATTTGGGAAAAACCATGGAAAATTATCCCATGAGAAAAATTTATCCCCTAAAATCATTCTTGTCTTTCATAGCTTCAATCTTTTTAGGATCCACCATGACATCATCCTTACCAACAAGATGACCCAAGTACTCGACTTCTAAGGTGCCAAAAGCACATTTATATTGTTTCAGGAAAATTTGGTGCTAAGAGATTATATGGAGAACTCGATCCACATGAGCAAGATGGTTTTTCTAGGTTTTTCTATTGATGAGGATATCATCAAAGAAAACTAAGAAAAAATGATGGAGAAAACGATGGAAGACATGATTCAGAAGGCTTTGGAAAGTGGAGGGAGCATTACATAAGCCAAAGGGCATGAAAAAAAACTCATAGTGGCCCTCATGAGTTCTAAAGGAAGTATTAAGAATTTATGCGTCTTTCATATGGATTTGGTGGTAGCCAGAATGAAGATCACTTTTAGTAAAGAACTAGGTGCCACTCAATTCACCCAAGAGGTCATTAATGACAGGAATGGGAAATTTGTCTTTAATGGTGAGTTTGTTGAGGGCACAAAAGTCAGGAAAAATGTGCCAATAACCTTCTTTATTCATGACCATGACCACAAGAGAATATTAGGGGCTCGTACTAGGGAGGATAACACCTGCGTTAAGAAGTTCTTGAACCATTTTCTCAATTGCACTTTTTTGGGAAAAGGGGTGATGATAGGGACAAATATTTGGAGGAAGGCTTCGTGGGACAAGGGAAATGGAATGATCATGAATACCATGTGAAGGAGGGAGTCCTTCGGGAGTGAAAAAAACCACTTTATGTTTAGAGAGGATGGATTGGAGGTCCTGTAGCACAGAGGGTGTATCAGTTGCTTCTATGGCATGGAGTTGGGTAATAATGCTTGAATGACCTTTTTTGAGCAAATTTTCCATGTGATGGGAACTAATTATCTGAGGGGATCCAAAGGTGATGCCTTGGAACTTATATTGTTGGTGCTCCTGGTCGAATTGCATGGTTAATTCCTTAAAATCCATGAGAATGGGACCCAAAGTCCTTAGCCATTCTGCACCCAACACAATGTCACAACCACCCA
This sequence comes from Picea engelmannii, assembly GCA_009831015.1. Classification (NCBI taxonomy): domain Eukaryota; kingdom Viridiplantae; phylum Streptophyta; class Pinopsida; order Pinales; family Pinaceae; genus Picea; species Picea engelmannii. The sequence continues at coordinate 4,999 of WSFP011464808.1, forward strand.
GGTTGATATCAACCATATGAGATTTCAGGTGGTAGTCACCAATTTGGAGATGAACATTTTCACAATGCCCTCCACATTTAATGGACCCGCCATTAGCAATCATGATTTGTAAATTATTGACTGCACATATATAACAATTATTTTCTTGGGAAATTCAGTGATGAATAAAATTATGGGTGCTTCCACTATCAACAAGAATGATGACCTTCCTATGCTTGATGTAGCCAATTCATTTGAGAGTTTGACCAGAGAAGCTAGTGAGAGCATTTAGGGAAATGACCGGTTCTACTTCGGGAGGTTCTGAGGGAGGGGTTATGTCGGTGGGTTCAGGTGACTCAGACACAAGGGGAGCTTCAACATCCTCTAAAATGTCCATAAAAAGATTTTCTTCCTTACACTTGTGTTCTGGAAAATATTAGTCATCAAAATTATAACAAAGGCATTTGAGTTATACTCTGGTCTGAAGAATACTGCAGTGATTAAGAAATGGTGCAAAAAAATACAAACATTTTTTTTTTACACCTGTGGAGTTATACTATGGTTTGAAGAATAATGCAGTGATGAAATGTCCAAATTCTTAATGAGGAATAAATGTGTAGTGATTTGGCAACTCGAACATAGTTGCGTGGCAATAGAGCTTGTACGTTTGTTTTTCCATTTTTGACCCCAAAGGTTAAGTATTCAAGGGTTCTATAGACAAGGGTTTTCCCTGTGCTATAGCTCTCTGATATACATGTGGGGTCCAACATTAGTACTTGGCCCAATATCTTAGGTAACCAAGAGGCTAGACCGTTCCCTTAATCGTACTACCCGACTACCAAGGAACTAGAGAGTATCTTCTTGAGTGTTGTTCTCGATGGCATTGTAGCATTCAGGTGACCAATCTGTTTATCTAAAGAGGGCTTTAGGAAATCTAGGTCGATCAATATAAAGTTGATGTATCCTGTATGATGCACTACCACTCGAAGGGGTACCAACAGGGGTTACAAGGGTGGCCAATAGATGTTGGCTTAAGTACTGTTAGCAGCAAAAGTCACCTATGGATTGCGGCATAGGTAAGCCCGATACCCATCATAATTTTATGTCATAGTTTGGTTATAAAATGGTCAAATGGGTGCAGTCTCAAGAAAATATTGTCTTAACTCAGAAAAATGGATTGGTATGCACAAGCAGGTGAGGTCTTAGTTTAACTTCATTTAGTAGGTTGTATTAAGGGTGAGTAGGAGGAATAATTCAATGAGAAGAATGTAGAGGTATGCCTCGGACATCAGGTCTTCCAACAACCCAAAGAGGAAAAACTTAAACACAAGATCTTCTTGAAATTTAAATCTTAGAGAAACTGAAAGGAATTATAACAACATCGCAATCAAACATTCATCATAACATAGTTAGAAAAATCCATGTGAATCAGTCAACATGAACTCTTTCAGCATCAGAGGGAAACAAGAGGGAGTAAGAGAGTTGAATTTCATTAAGCAAGAAGTCTCAAATAAAGATACATGTCCAGGAAACCAGAAGCTTCATTAAAACTTTACAATACAGGAGAATTTCTCTACCATTGACCATAAAAAAATATCAAAACTGAGTATTTATACTCGAAGCAACTTTCTCCCTTCAAAAGTACACTCTGGTCATTTCATTCAAGGGTTAGCACCTTCTTCTTCTTCTGTCATCCTACACTTGCATTCTTTTGTTAGACTCAAGATCAGATCGGTATGGGCTTCACAAGAAAATCCATGACAAGAAACTTTTGGCTGACAACCTTCCCTTCATGAACGAATTTTACAGGATTTCCATTTATGTGGTGAAATGAGGTTTCAAACACCTTCCCCATTTTCATTAACTACTTTCATTAGGATTAGGATGAGGCCTGACACCCATGAATGTTCGAGATGATCTCACAACCCTTTCGAGTTAAAATTGGCATCATGAGACCATGCAGATCCTTCTTTGTGACCAATATAGTGCTTTTATCTTCTACGCATCTCCTTTTCCTTTTCCCCACACAACCATGGGCGATGACCCCATGCTTATCCATATCAAATATCGATATTTCACATTTTTAGAGTCCTTGCTCCCCCTTGATTCGCAATGTCTCGGTGCCCAAAACCGTGAAATGGTTTATATGGATCAATGATTGGATTTACCTCAAATCTAATGGCCATGATCCTCTCCTCGCACAACCTTAGCCTCTTTATACTTGACGGGTGCTTACATTCCTTTAGGTCCCTGATTTTATATATGACCTTGATTTTTGATCGTGGGCCTAACTCTCAGGCACGTTGCAATTTTGCGTTTTGCAAGTTCACATCGTGCTTCATGCTAGAATATTCAAGTCATTAAATCATGATAGCTCAGATCGAGTGACATGTGTTTATTTTCATTGCACGACCCAGATGATATCGACATTTTGGGACCTCAAACCATTGACACTTCTCACCTTAACCTTCACGAAAATATTTTTCTGTGGTTCGGATCTTGTGCAACATGTCCTTCTGAAATGGATGGCCCATATTATATCATGACTTCGCATTTCACGAGTCCTCAAGACTCTAACCTTTGAATGCTCCATTCTGTGAGTGAGCAAAATGTTGATCTTGTGCCATGTGTCCCTCAGGATTAACGACTAGGATGACTTTCTTATTTTGGACCTCCAGCTGATGTTATACTTCGTGCGACTGTATGGTCTCGATCACCAAATGGTCATCAATATGATCTGTTTGAAGGATATCTACCGTTGAAAGGTAATCCTGCTCACTTGCTTGATTTTCATTCACATTGAACTGCTTCAAGTGTTTCACTTGGTTCTCATGACTATGTGCTGTGAATGATTACTTGGATGACTGGATGAGGGCTCAGAAAGAAAAAATGACTAGAGACAGAGGTAAGGAGAGACGTGATCGTCATTAGGGAAAACATTAGGGTTTAGAACCGATAGTTCTTAGGAAATACGACAAGGAAAACAAGTTGATCAACTGGATGAAAGAAAAAAGGAGGAAAACTACAAGCCAAGGGGAAAGCTACGATCGGGCCTGGAAAGGAGGAAAGACAGAAAAAATTTGCAATCTTAGGTAAAATCCACAAACTCCTAAGGCTTTGACAAGTTTATGTGATAACACTTCTCCCCAAAGGGGATGGCATGGTCCCTGCAAGCTGTCAAGGATGCACAACTCCAGTGCCTTTTCTTTGGGTTATGGATTTTCCTACTAAAAATATAATAAAAATAAAAAAGAGATGATATTTACAATGTTGGGACAACGATTGCATCTTTAAATAAAAAATATTTTTAGGAAGTTCCCATTTATAGGGCCACCAAAGACTTTGTCTCCTTCCAAATTCTGCAACCTGTAAGTGTTATTTGGGAACTTCTCAGAGATTTGGAAGGGGCCAATCCAAAGGGCTTAAAATTTTCCATGCTTTCCCTTGTCCTGTTTTGGTGCATCCCACTTGAGTACTAGATCTCCTACCTAGAAATCCTCTTTAATTCCTTTTTTGTCAAAGGCTTGCTTGATTTTCTGCTGATGGTCATGCGCTATGACCATCACCTGCTCTCTAGTCTGTTGTACTTCCACCAGTTGATGAATTCTCATGATCATGTCTTCGGGCTCTCCTTGGCAGCCTTGGAATAATTTTGCTACAGGAAGGGCAAGATGAGAAGGAAAAATTGCTTCAGTCCCATATACAAGTTGGAAAGGAGATATGCCCAAGGACCTCTTTATTATTACTCTATCGGCCCATAGAGAAAATTTGAGCTGCGAATACCATGCTTTCTTATTGTCCTCTAACAATATTTTGATGATATTTATTAGGCTCGTGTTGTAGGAATATGCTAATCCATTTTCTTGAGGATAGTAAGGGGTAGAGTGGATCAATGAAATTCCAAACTACTCAAAACACTTGATCAATGGTTCATCCCTAAAGGATACAGTGTTATCAATAACAATTCTACTCAGGAAACCAAACCTTGATATAATATCTTCAAGAAAACCAATGATCACTTTGTGAGAAGCACTCCTTGTGGGGATAGCTTCTATCCACTTGGAAAAATAATCAGTTGTAGTTAAAATCCACCTGTGTTGACCTCTTGAAGCAGGATGAATTTCCCTAATAAATTCTAGGCCTCACTGCTGAAAGGGTCCTGAAGCTAGTACATGATTCAATGGAAGGGACTTACGATGTTTCTTCCGAGATAATTTCTGACATTTAATACAAGCCCTGATTTTTGCACAGACGTTGATGAATAGAGTAGGCCAGTAGTACCCAACCCTGAGAATTTTTTAGGCTATGGTTTTCTAGAAATGATGTCCCCCACACAGGCTATCATGGAAATCAAACATAATATTTTTTCCTCCTGTGGGACTAAAAATCTTAAGATCACTCCTAGAGGGTCCTTCCAATACAAGACCTAGTCAATAAGGCAATATCTAACTTCTTTGAGATTTAAATATCTTTCCTTTCTTCTTCCCATACCATCAGGGGGTCTTAACTCTTGTAGAAAATATATCATGTTTTTATACCAGGCACATTCATCCAATGGAGGGTTGTCCTCGACCTGCTAATATTTTGAGTAGGTGTTGATGAAATTAACCCCCAAATCTACAATTATATTCAACCAACAAATTGGCTAAGCCTTGGCCTTTAATTAGCTTCATGGGTTTTATTTCCAGATCAAATTCAAGGATTCTGGAAATCCACTTGGTCCTTCTCCCATCTATGTCAGGTTGAATGAGGATGTCCTTCACAGAAGCTGAAGGAACATATGCAATGACCTTTGAATGAAAAAAATAGATTCTGAAATCCTTGACAACTTTCACCAGGGCATAGTCCCGCTTTTCCATAATGTCATATCTGATCTCTGCATCTCTCAATGCTATTCTGAAAAAGGAAATAAGTTGTTCCAGCCCTGCATCATTCTTTTGTAGTAAAGCAACTGCCACTATGTCAAATGAAACAAAAGAGAAAATCAGAAAATCCTTGGAATAATTAAGAATGATAAGCACAGGTGCTTCATTCAGTGCCTTCTTAATTTGGTTGAATAATTATATGGACTCAACAGTCCATATTACTTTGTTCACCTTCCTGAGAATGGTTGTGATATGCTTCACCAATTCAAAAAAAATTGAAACAAAGCTTCTCAGAAAATTGATTTTTCCCAAGAAGGACTGAAATTATTTCTTAGATCTAGGAAGTGATAAGGCTTGAATAGCTTCTACCCTGTTTGAATCAATCCTATCCCCCTCAGCTGACACAATGTGTCCCAAAAATTTTCCTTCTTCCATGGCAAATAAGGACTTCTTGGGATTTAGGGAGAGACCAAATATTCTTCATTTCAGGAGAACTTTCCTCAGATGACAATAGTGCTCTTTATTAGATCTGGAGAAGATTGTAATTTCATCCATATATATGACCAAAAATTTATCTCTTTCCCCAATTAAAGCAATGTCCATGGCTCGTTGAAAGGTTTCTCCTGCATTCATCAATCCAAAGCGCATTTTGGCATACATGAATGTACCCCAAGGATTGGTGAAAGCTATATTTTCTCTGTCTTCAGGTAGGAGAAAGATCTGGTTGTATCCTAAAAAGCCATCAATCATGGAAATCCTGGAGGCGCCTATCACCCTTTGCAATATATGTTCCATCTTTGGCAGCAAGTAATTATCCTTCTTAGAGCTCCTATTCAGATGTATGAAATTGACATGGAGTCTGATTTCTCCACTCTTCTTTCTCACTAGGACCAGGTTGGCTACCCATTCAGAATATCTCAAAGGGACAATGATTTGGGCATCCAACAACTTCTTTACCTCATTTTTCATAATAGGAAACAACATAGTATTTATTGATCTTAATTTCTTCCTAAATGGTTTGGCTTCCTCCTTCAGTGGGATCTTGTGCTCAATGACACTAGTGTCATATGTTCTAGGGCATTCATAGGTCCAGGGAAACACATCAACAAATTATTTTAATATCTCATCATACTCATATCTCTTCTCCCTTGACAATATGCTTTATAACTTGATGAACTTTGGATCCTCCTCTGTATCAATATTTCACTCAGATACATCAACATCCTCAGTTGAACCCTTAAAATTTACAGCCACATCGTTCCCATCGAACAATATTTCTAATGGAACTAGCCCTTTCAGAATGTGATTGCTAGGCAATAGAACAATATGGTGATTAGAAATTTTGTTCAAAAATACTTCGAGGGGAGGGTCACCTTCAACATCATGATCCTGATAAATATGTAATGCAGAGAAATCATCAACTGACTCAAGAAATCTTCTGATTTCAATATCATCCTAGAACAGCTTCTAATGCTTGATATTGTTAGGTATAGAGGGCCTATATCTAATCTCAACATCATACCTGAGCTTAGGTGGTAGTGGGATACTAAACTGGCTTGTTGAGACGGCTAAAGAATCAACCATAGTATTTTCCTCTCTTGGAATAAATGAAATGTTGAAGGCTGAGAAGAAATTGTCAATTAGTTCCCACACCTCATTCTTGTAAGACTTTAGCCTAGGGTTCTTAGATTTATAAATATTTTTTACCTGATGAACAATTAGTTCAGTGTCTCCAAATATTGATATCTCTTCAATCCCCGTGTCTTTTGTTGACCTCAATCCTAAAATAAGAGCTTCGTACTCTGCCACATTATTGGTAGCTTCAAATTCTAACTTGTAGGATAGAGATATAGTTTCTTGAGTAGGGGAAACAAGGACCACTCCATCACCAACACCTTCTCTAGAAGAAGATCCATGAAATAACATTTTCCAAACAGAGGTAATCGAAGTAGAATCTCCACAGAGAGTAATGGGATTTATGATCTCAAGGGGAGTTTCAGGGGCATCGGTGAGTTGCAATAAGTTGGATCCCAAATCAGTATCGAGGGCAAAGATAGGATTATTGGTGGGGTATGCTTCATCATTGATAATGTAGGCCAACTGAGATTCCCTGTAGAGTCTTCTATGATCCCCTCCGAACACTGGGATGGTAGCATATTTTAGGTCCATTTGCAAGGTTCCTCCAAGTTTTTTATCCAAGATATTGACAAGAGCATGCCAAACCTAGGAGGAACATCAACGACCATGATATCCATGACCAAAATTTTCATGGGCTGCTAAAAAATGGTCACAACTAGATCCTTGATGATCCCAATACATTGCACTCTCCTCGAATCAAAAGAATACAAATCATGATAAGCCTTTGTGATTTCTAATCTGAGTTCTTCCTTGGGCATGAGATTATGAGATGTCGCTAACTCCATCAAACAATTATGTATCACCTTATCACGTATGTTCAGTGTTGTATATAAGGGAGGGGATGAATCATCTCTATCTTCTACCATAGGACCTAATATGACTACTAGATTTTCATCTTGAAGATTTATCGAGTCTGTGGAATGGAAAGATGGCTTAGACTACAACAACTTAGAGAGGGATTTATTAAAATCTTCATGATTGACCATATCTAAAAGGGAGACGAGTATCCTAATATTCTGAATTTTATGCTCAAAGTTAAAATAGGAGGGGGGCTTCAAAATTTCCTTTATCTCTAGGACATGACCTTTGGCTTTTGGTGGAGGGTTCTACATTTTCTTTTCCTTGTTGTTGCTTGCTACCTCTTTGGTAGACTTCTCTTCTCTAGAAGGTTGATCAGGGACATCAAACTTCCCTTATTTCTTCTTGGACCTGATATTGTATTTATTGGGACTGCTATTGGCCTTCTCAACCTTACTTAGCTCATTTATTTTATTGTTCATGAGGGATTCCTCGTATGCATATTGAGTCAAATGGGGAAATGGGGAGGTGTCTCCAAGACAATGGATTTTAGAATCTAGCTCTTCTTCTTCCCTTTCCTCATCAGAAACCAAGTTATTTTGAAGGGGAGTTTGAATTTTTTGATCATCCCTCTCTCTGTTTTGAGGATCTCTTGGAAGTATCTGAGGGGTATTTTTTGGTCTTCTGAAGTTGTCTCTGTTATCAATATTTTGGATATTCTTATAACTTTTCTTCCCTTCAAATTTCATATTCTCCATTTCCATAGATAGGGACTTTACCATCTTTTTCAAGTCATCTACTTGAGGGTGGGAGGAAGAATAACCAGAGGTTGAGGCCTCATATTCCCCCCTTCCCATGTCTCTGTTAGCTATATTTATGAGTTTGTCAAATTCTAACACATTGTATTCTACCTCCAGGGATGCATCTTGCATATGAGCCAGGGAAGTAGCTCTTCTTTCTCTTAACAGGAGGCATAAATTAGGGTCAAAAGCACTAGAATAAGTGATTTTGGTAGAGGATTTTGTAGTCTTTATCTCATTGGGGATCTTATTGTACATTTTGTTGAATATTTTGGAGAAATCATTTAGATCTTATTGTGATTTCTCTTTAGGGACCCAAACTCTATGATACGATACATAAAGTTTTTTTTATCCCCCCATTGCCTTAGGAAAACATCATCTAAAGCCTCAATACCATCAATAGATCTAGGGTTCAATCCCTTAAACCAATTCCTAACCTCTCCATCAAGGCTCTGGACAAAGACACTCATCCATACATCCTCATTTTCAATATTCATATTGTCTGCATAACTATAGAAGGTGGAAAGGTGCTCCTCAACAATTATGTCCTCTTATCCAGTGAACTTAGGCATGTATTTTAGGGAATCTTCAATGGGGAGAGAATTCATGGGAGGAGGTAAGACCGGGGGGGGGATATCTAGCAGCCACTATGGCATCCATTATGTTTCTTAGAGGATTAACACCTTCCATGTGGATAATAGGTGGAGGATAACTAGGAGGGGAAGGGGCACGAAAAGGGGATACAAGAACTAAGCTTCCAAGAAGAAAGGGAGACAACATAGGATTTGGGGAAAAGGCTAGAGGGCTTGGGGAAAAATAGGTTTCCCTTTCTACAAAATTAGTAAATCTAATAGGAGGAGGAGTAATAAAACCTAGAGTGGGAAAATCTTTCGAGGTATGGGGTCTAGAAAAATATACAACCTCAGGGGAGAGAGGAGTGATAAGGATTTCTCCCTCTAATCCAAGACCAAGAGGGGAAAACTCAATAGGAACACTCCCAAAATTTAAAGTTCGGGAAACTCCAATAGATGGTATGATAGGAAAATGAGAAGAATATATCAGAGTTTCTAAAGGAGGATAATAAAAATCAGTAGAAATACTTGGTTCAGCAGTAGAAGTACCTTCTCGAAGGGCCTTTCCCTTTTTGACAATTTTATCTGGATCAAATTCGGGTGTTGATAAAGGAAAATGCAGTGTAGACCTCATGTGTCTGCCTCTAGAAGCCACAACTGAAACAATGGAGTTGCTAGTGGATTCGAATCAATGGAGTCTCTAGGTGCACAGTTGTAGCCTTTGACGTACTAAGTTCTGATGCACCTTCAAAACCAATAAGCTGTGTCGTTCAATCCCAGGGAAAATATTCAATTTCTTCCTCGACAACAAAGCCATAAATGTTAGCAACAAAATTCACCTCTGGATTGCGGCAGAGGTAAGCCTGATACCCATTAGAATTTATGTCATAGGTAGGTTATAAAATGGTCAAATGGGTGCAATATCAAGAAAATATTATCTTAACTCGTAAAACTGGACTGGTATGCACAAGGAGGTGATGTCTTAGTTTAACTTCAGTCAGTAGGTTGTAGTAAGGAGAAGTAAGAGGAAGACTTCAGTGAGAAGGATGTAGAGGTCTGCCCCAGACATCAGGTCTTCCAGAAGCCCAAAGAGGAAAAACTTAAACACAAGATCTTCTTCAAATTCAAATCTCAGAGAAACTGAAAGAAATTATAAAAACATCACAATCAAACATTCATCATAACACAGTCACAACAATCCATGTGAATCAATCAACATGAAATCTTTTAGCATTAGAGGTAAATAAGAGGGATTAAGAGAGTTGACTTCCATTAAGTAAGAAGTATCAAATACATATACATGGCTAGGAAACTAAAATCTTCATTAAAACTTTACAATACAAGATATTTTTTCTACCATCGACCCTAACAAAATATCAAAACTGAATATTTATACTCAAAGCAACTTACTCGCTTCAAAAGAAAACTCTGGTCATTACATTCAAGACTTGGTGTCTTCTTCTTCTTCTGTCAGGCTGCACTTTCATTCTTCTATCAAATGCAATATTGGATTAGTATGGGCTTCACAAGAAAATCCATGACCATAAACTTTCGATTGACAACCTCCCCTTCACAGTCGACTCTTCCATGATTTCCATTTATGTGGTGAAATGAGGTTTCAACCACCTTTCCCATTTTCATTAACTACCTACATTGGGATTAGGATTAGGCTTGACATAGATGAATGTTCTAGATGAGCTCACAACCCTTTTGAGTTAAAATTGGCATCTCGAGACCACACAGATCCTTCTCTGTGACCAATCGAGCACTTTGATATTTTGCGCAACTCCTTTTCTATTTCCTCACGTGACTGCGGGTTGTGACCCCATGCTTATCCCTATCAAATATCAATATTTTTCATTTTGGGAGTCGTCGCTCCCCCTTGATTCATAATGTCTCGATGCCTAAAACCATGAAATGGTCCATATGGTTCAACAGTTGGATTTACCTCGAATATGACAATCATGATCCTCTCCTCGAACAACCTCAGTCGCCCGCTGCTCAACAAGTGCTTACTTTACTTTAGGGCCCTTATTTCCATATAAACTTGGGCTGTGATCATGATCCTAACTCTCAGGTGCATTGTGATTCCGCGTTATGCAAGTTCACGTCGTGCTTCATGCTGAAATATTTAAGTTGCGAAATTGCAATAGATTGGATTGAGTGACATGTGTCTCTTTGCATCGGATGACCCAGATCATCTCAACATTTCCAGACCTCATACCATCAACACTTCTCACCTTAACCTTCCCGAAAATATTTTTCTGTGGTTCCGATCCTGTGCCACGTGTCCTTCTGAAATGGACGACCCAAAATATATCACGACTTCGCGAGTCCTCAAGTCTCTGCCCTTTTATTGCCCCATTTTGTGAGTCAGTAAAATGTTGATCTTGTGCCACGTGTCCCTCAGGATTAATGGCTAAGATGCCTTCATAATTTTGGACCTTCGATTGATGCTATACTTCGTGTGACTCTATGGACCCGATCACCCAATGTTCTTCGATATGATTTGTTTAAAGGATCTCTACTGTTGAAATCCGATCCTACTCGCTCACTTGATTTTCATTCACATTGAAGTACTTAAAGTGTTGTGCTTGGTGCTCATGACTGCAGCCTGTGAATGATTACTTGGATGACTGGCTGAGGGCTCAGAAAGACAAAAGGACCAACAACAGAGGTAAGGAGATAAGTGATCATCATTAGGGAAAACATAAGGGCTTAGGAACAATAGTTCTCAGGCAATATGACAAGGAAAACAGGTCAATCAATTGGATAAAAGAAAAAATGAGGAAAACTACAAGTTGAGGGGAAACCTACGATTGGGTGTGCAAAGGAGGAAACACAGGCACAATTTGCAGACTTGGGTAGAAACCAAAAAATCCTAAGGCTTTGACAAGTTTATGTTATAACAAGTACGAATTGTATTTCCTCCATGTATGAATCCCCGACCGTGAGTTTATGCGCGTAACGACATATATATGTAGCTAAAAGATGTCAAAATACATATCGACCCTGAAAAACAAAATTACCCACAATTTCCTTCTGAGGAAAGTGCTCTGATACCACTTTTAATATTCCATATATAAAAAGTATGCAGAAAACAATAAAATTCTAGAAATGGAAGATGAACAACAATATAACCAGAACAACACCACAATAATACCAATATGATATCAGAATAACACCAAAAAGAGCACTTTGATTACTGAGAGAAATGTTCACTTGCCTCTTCCAGGGGGAAACCTCTAGTTGATCATAGGTCTATTACAATAATATCCAAGACAACAATTCTCATACCCTCAACTCCTATTTATACTAAATATGTCTATCAAAAGAACCATCTAGAGGAAGATCCTTCTAGAAGTGAAATCTTCTTTTAGGCCTCCTTACATTCGACTTGTTCTTCCTTATTGCTAGGCCTTATTAATATTGACCTTTATTACATAGAAATATATTATTCTACCTACGTGAGGGGTTAGGTCCCTAAAAGAAACCATGAAATATTTTAATAGTTTTAGGGAGATGCCAATCTTTCGTATCTTCAATATTATTAGAATCCATCCATACACCATCCTTGTTAACAATATGACACAAGTACTCAACTTTAGAGGCTCCAAAAACACATTTATATTGTTTGAGAACAAAATTGTGCTTATACAATAGATGTATAACTTGATCCACATGGGAAATGTGGGCTTCCCAATTTTTACTATAGATGAGAATATCATCAAATAAAACTAAGACAAATTTACAGAAAAAAGGATGGAAGACATGATTTATGAGACTTTGAAAAGTGGAGGGAGAATTACATAGGCCAAAGCACATGACCATGAAGTCATAGTGACCCTCATGAGTTCTAAATGCAGTATTGGGAATGTCTTTTTCTTTCATGTGTATCTGGTGCTATCCAAATTGGAGATCAAGTTTGGTAAAGTACTCAACACCACTCAATTCATTCAAAAGGTCATCATTGACAAGAATGAGAAATTTGTCTTTGATTGTGAGTTTTTTTTGGATGAGAAAATCATGACACATGCGCCAAGTTCTCTCTTTCTTGAGTACCATTACTAAATGCGGAGGGTACTAGGGTGGATGACAACCGCTTCTAGCAATTATTGAACAATTTTCTCGATTTCTTTTTTGGGGGCAAAGGGATGATGATAAGGGATACAATTCGAAGGGATATTTCCTCACACTAGAGGAATAGAATGATCATGGACATCATAGGAAGGGGGAATCATCATGATCATCAGTTCCATTCGGTGGGAACTAATGATACCAGAGGAGTCTTTTGTGATTCCTTGGAGCATATATTGTTGTACCTCCTATTGAAATTGCATGGTTACATCCTTAAAACCTATGGTGATGGGGACAAGAGTGCATAACCATTCAACACCAAGAACAATATCACAAATTCCCATGTCTATAGAAAACATATGATATTTTAGGTGGTACTGACCAATTTGTAGGTGTGCATTTTCACAATTCCCCTAGATATCATGGAGCGACCATTGGCAATCATGATTTGAATTTTTTTGATTTCCAGAATATACAAATTCATTTCTTAATAAATGCAGCGTTGAATAAGATTATGGGAGTTTGCACTGTCAACTAGGATGATGAATTTGCTATGCTTAATGTACCTAATTAACTTGATGGTTTGGGATTAGAGAAACAAGTGAGGCAATTCAAAAAAATGAACGGTTCAACTTTCGGTGTATCATAGGGTGGAGTAAGATCATCGAATGGGGATAGATGTTCCATAGGGGAAACATCAACATCCTCATCAAAAAATCCTCATAAATGGGCATGAAAATATTATTCTACTTACACT
>WSFP011464809.1:0-18483 GCA_009831015.1 Picea engelmannii
GCCCTGGTTACTAACCTAGGGTCTTCATCAATATATGTCCCAGACCTCATATCCCAGGAGTGCACTGGGTGCCCTAGATCTCGTCTAGGGTCTTAGCCATCCTTCAGGAGAATGGCTCTCGCTGCTGCATGTAAATTTAACAAACCCGCTTGATCCTTTGCTGATGGTCCTGAACTCTGATCATCACCTACTCTCTGACTTGCTGGACTTCTACGAGTTGATGAATCCTTCTGACCAGGTCATTAGGCTCTTCTTGATAATCCTGAAAGAATTTTGCTACAGGAATGGCCAGTTGAGAAGGAAGGACAGCCTCTGCTCCGTATACGAACTGGAAAGGGGAGGTTCCTGTAGATCTCTTTGTGGTCACCCGATCAGCCCATAGAGCGAATTTCAGCTTCGAGTTCCAAGCCTTTTTTTTATCCTCCAACAGTCTTTTGATGATCCTTATCAGGCTTTTGTTGGAGGACTCTGCTAGACCATTTCCCTGTGGATAATATGGGGTGGAGTGAAACAGTTTGATCCCGAACTGGTCACATAACTTGGCTAGTGGTTCAGACCCAAAAGTGGCTACATTATCGGTGAAAATATTATTTGGTCAGCCGAACCTTGTGATGAGGTCCTCCAAGAACCTAATGATTACCTTGTGGGAAGTGCTCCTGGTGGGAACAACCTCTATCCACTTGGTGAAATAATCCATCACAGTGAGGATCCATCTGTGCTGGCCACTTGAGGGAGGATGAATCTCTCCGATGAAGTCCAATCCCCACTATTGAAAGGGTGCTGAAACCACTACAGGCTTCAACGGCAAGGATTTAAGTTGTTGCTTACTCGAGAAATTTTGGCATTTGATGCAAGCTCTGATTCCTCTGCAGACGTCAGGGAATAGAGTGGGCCAGTAATACCCAGCTTGGAGGATCTTATGGGCTGTGGTCTTCCAGGAATGATGACCCCCACAAAGGCCACTGTGGAAATAAAACGTAACTTTCTGGGCTTCTTGTGGGTCTAGGCACCTTAAAAATACCCCCAAAGGGTCCTTCCAATACAAATTTTGGTCAATGAGACAATATCTGACTGCCTTGAGCTTTAGAGCTCTTGCCTTACTCTTTTCCATTCCATCAGGAGGCCTTAATTCTTGCAGAAAATACAAGATATCTTTGTAACAGGGGCATGCTACTAGTAATAAGGCATTATGGAAATACTCGTTGGATGGCTCAGCTTTTTCATTGATGAAATTGATTCCCAAGGCCTCGCAATTGGATTCATCCAGCAGCTTGGCTAAACCCTGCCCTTTTATCAACTTGGTGGACTTGATTTCCAGATCAAACTCTAGGATCTTGGCGATCCACTTACTCCTTCTTCCGTCTATGTCAGGCTGCATGAGAATGTCCTTCACAGAGGCTGAAGGAACGTATGCAGTGAATTTTGAGTGCAAGACGTAGACTCTGAAAGCTTTGAGAGATTTCACTAGGGCATAGGCCTACTTCTCCATGATCTCGTACCAGAGTTCTACATCTCTCAATGCCTTACTATAGAAGGCGATAGGTTTCTCTCACCCTTGATCATTTTTCTACAACAAGACCGCTGCTACTATATCAAAGGAAGCGAAGGAGAAAATCAGGAAATCTTTTGAATAGTCCGGACTGATTAGCATTGGTGCCTCAATCAATGCCCTTTTTATCTGGACAAAAGATTCCTTGGGTTCAGCGGTCCATTTTACTTCATTTCCCTTCTTCAGCATGGTTGTGATGTGTTTCACCAACTCAGCAAAATTTGAGACGAATCTCCTCAGAAAATTAATCTTCCCCAAAAATGCATGAACCTCTTTTTTAGATCTGGGAAGTGACAGGGTCTGAAGTGCTTCTACCGTGCTAGGGTCAATTCTTACTCCCTCGGCTAACACTATATGGCCTAATAGCTACCCTTCCTTCATGGCGAACAAAGATTTCTTGGGGTTTAAAGATAGGCCAAACCTTCGACACTTCAGGAAAACCTTCTTCAAGTGGAAGCAGTGTTCCTTATCCATCCTGGAGAAGACCGTGATGTCATCTAAATATATTACCACAAACTGGTCCTTATCTCCGATGAAGGCTATGTCCATGGCCCGCTGAAAAGTTGCTCCTACATTCATCAATCCGAAAGGCATTTTGGCATACATGAATGTGCCCCAAGGAGTGGTGAAGGTTGTCTTCTCTCTGTCCTTAGGCATGACTAATATCTAATTGTATCCAGAGAAACCATCAATCATGGATATCCTAGATGCGCCAGTGACCTTCTGCAATATGTGCTCCATGTTGGGCAAGGGATAATTGTCTTTCCTTGAGCTTTTGTTCAGGTTCCTGAAATCAACACAGAGTCTGATTTCCCCACTCTTATTTCTCACTGGAACTAGATTGGCCACCCAATAAGAATATCTTAAGGGGACAATGATCCAAGCATCCAACAATTTCTTCACCTCTTTCTCCATGACAGGTAGCAACATAGGATTTATCTGTCTCAGCTTCTTCTTGAATGGCTTAGCCTCTTCTTTCAGTGGAATCTTGTGTTCAATGACTGATGTGTCAAATGTCTTAAGGTCTTCGTAGGTCCATGCAAACACATCAGCAAACTCCCTCAACAACCCAATATATTCACTCCTTTGTTCTTTGGTCAAACTCTTTGACAACTTGACAAACTTAGGCTCCTCCTGTGTGCCGATATTACACTCAGTTGTGTCAACATCATCATCTGAAATCCTCCCCTTTACTTCCACATAATTCCCATCAAACAATCTCTCTAATGGGACCAGTCCTCTCGAAATGTAATTGCTAGGCAACTGAATAATGTCATTTTTTGCTATTTTACTCAGCAACTCGCCCCCTTCCAAACTTTCTTTAGAGACAGAATCTTGATCGATATGCAGCTCTGAAAACTCCTCGATAGTATCCAAGAATCTCTTGATCTCAAGATCGTCCTCAAACACCTTCCAATGCTTAACATTGTCAGGTATGGAGGGCATGTATTTTACTTCTACATCATACCTCAGTTTGGGCGGTAAGGGTACTTTGAAAAGGCTCGCAGATGTAGCCAAGGAATATACCACTGTGTTTTCTTCTCTCGGGATGAAAGAAATGTTAAATGCTGAGAAGAAACTATCAATTAGATCCCATACCTCATTCCTATAACTCCTGAGTCGAGGATGTTTGGCTTGATAAGCATTTCTGATTTGCTGGACTACCAACTCCACATCTCCAAACACTGCTACCTCCTGAATTCCCATTTCCCTTGTGGCTCTTAATCCTAAGTATGAGAGCTACATACTCTGCCACATTGTTAGTGGTTTCGAATTCTAATTTGTATGAAAGAGATATGGTTTCTTGAGCAGGTGACACAAAAACTACTCCAGCTCTAGCACCTTCCCTGGAAGAGGCTCCATCAAAGAACATTTTCCAGACAGGGGTGATGGAGGGAGGAAGTTTAAGGGGAATGGTGGGCTTCTTTCTGAGTTCAAGAGGGGGCTCGGGAGCATGAGTGAGTTGGAGTAAAATGGAACCTAAATCAGTGTCTAAGGCGAAGATAGGATGGTTGGTGGGATTGGCTTCATCACTGATGGCCTCCCTGTATAGCCTTCTATGTTCTCCTCCAAACACTGGGATAGTAGCATATGTGAGGTCCATCTGTAGAGTTCCCCCTAGTATTTTTATCCAAGATCTTGACAATAGCATACCAAACTTGGGGGGGACATCAGCTACTACGATATCCATGACCACACTTTTCATGGGCAGTTGAAACAGGGTCACAACCAGGTCTTTAATAAATCCAAGACACTAAACTCTCCGGGAGTCGAAAGAATAAAGATCATGATAGGATCAGGTGACTTCTAGTCCTAATTCTTCCATGACGGTTTTAGGCATGAGGTTGTGAGAAGATCCTAAATCCATCAAGCAATTGTGTAGCACTTTATCATGTATGTTCAGGGAGGTGTAGAAGGGAGGGGATGAATCATCTCTGTCTTCTACCATGGGACCTAAGATAACTGCGGGCTTTTCATCTTGGAGGTTTATGGAGTCTGCGGGGGGGAATGAGGCTTCAGACTACAAAATATCAGAGAAGCATTTTTTAAATTCTCCATGTTTAATTAGCTTAGTGAGGGGCACAGGGATTCTGATCTTTTGAATCTCATGCTCAAAATTAAAGGAAGATGCAAGCTTTGGGATCTCTCTTATTTCAGGGGCATGATTGTGGACAATGGAAGAGAGGGGTTGAGCCTTCTTACCTCCATGATTGTCAGCTACTGCATTAGTAGGTTTTCCTGTTCTAGTGGACTGCTCGGGAATATCAGGCGTTGTTGTCTTTTTATCGGACCTCAGGTTGTACCTGCCTCGGCCGCCACTAACCTTGTCTCCCTTGCTCAATTCATTTAGCTGACTGTCCATGAGAGACTCTTTGTATGTTGATTGAGTGAGATGAGAAAAAGGAGGAGTATCTCCAAAGCAATGGATTTCAGGGTCAAGCTCGTATGTTTCACCTTCTTTCCCCTCGGCCACAAAATTATTTTGGAAGGGAGCCTGAATTTTCTGATCTTCTCTGTCCCTTCCCCTCTCTCTTTGCATATTAGAGGGAGTAAAAATTTTTGGCCTCCTGAAGCCTCCTTTATTTTCGGTGATCTGAGAGAATTTATATATTTTCCTCCCTTCCACCCTCATCCTCTCCATTTCTACAGACAGAGACTTCACCATCTTGGTCATCTCATCCACTTGAGGGTGGGGCACCGATGGGTCGGACGTTGAGGCTTCCGACCTTCCCTTTCTCCTGTCTGGGTCGGCCTTGTTCCTCATTCTATCATCTGCTAATATGTTCGATTCCACTTCTACGGCCGCATCTTGCATTTGGGCTAAGGAGGTGGCTCTTCTTTCTCTCAGCAAAAGGCAGAAATCAGGGCCAAATGCACCAGCATAGGAAATTTGGGCAGAGGCTTCTGAGGGTTTTATCTCTGCAAGAATCTTATTATACATTTTATTGAATATTTTGGAGAAGTCAGAGACCGACTCTCCTTCCATCTTCTTCAGAGACCCAAACTCAGTCATGTAATACATGAAGTCCTTCCTATCTCCCCACTACCTCAGGAAATCACTATCTAGAGCTTCAATCCCAGCAATAGATTCGGGAGCTAATCCTCTAAACCACTTCCTCACTTCACCATCCAGGCTCTGGAAAAAGACTCTCATCCAGACATCTTCATTTTCAATGTTGAGGTTGTCTGCATAACTGTAGAAAGCAACCAGGTGCTCTTCAGTAGTTATGTCTCCTTCCCCAGTGAACTTGGGCATGTATTTCAAGTAATCCCTAGCAGGGAGAGGATTCATAGGATGGGGTAGGATTAGGGGAGCGTATCTGGCAGCGACTATGGTGTCCATTCTATTAAGAGGGGGATTAGCACCAGCCATAGGGATATGAGGTGGAGGAGAACTCGGAGGAGAAGGAGTTCACGAAGGGGCTACTGGGAATGAGTTTCAGAGTGGAGTGGGAACCAAAAGGGGATTTAAGGATAAGGCTAACGAGCTCGAGTCAGCAGGTGCTTCTCTTTGCATAGGAGTAGTGAAGATAGGAGCAAGAAGATCTTCAGTGGTACCAGCCCAACGCCAAGGTACAGTTTCAGGGGAGAGGGGAGTGACAAGGGTTTCTTCTTCTAGTCCCAAACAAGGGGGGGAAAACTCAGTAGGAACACTCCCAAAATTCAGGAAAAGGGAAACCTCTGAAGGAGGTCTATCAAGAAACTGAGGAGGAGAAAAAGGAGTTCTCATAGAAGGGGATGGCGTATTACCTGTTTCAACAATGGGAACCTCTTTTGCAGAGCTCTTTCCCTTTCGTCGCACTACTTCTGAATCAGCTTCAGGTGTATCTAGAGGCAATTGTGGGTGAGACTGCGTGTGTCTGTCTCCGAAAGCCACAATTAAAATAGCGGGTTCGCTCCAGTGGAGTCATCACAATGGAGTCACCAGGTGCACAGTAGCAACCTCGATAGATCTGATGTCTGATGCACCTTCAGAATCAACTAATCGTTGTCATTCTACCCAGGGAAGATCTTCAATTTCGTCCCTGGCAACGGCGCCAGAAATGTTAGCGTCAGAAGTCACTCCTGGATTGCTTGCAGGAGAAAAGCCCGACACCCATCATTTTAATGTCACGGTTTGTTTATAAAGGGTGATCAAATGGAGATAATGGCTCTAGGAGGTATCACTCTAACTCAGGGACTGAGTCAGGTACGTAAAGAACGAAGGAGGTCGGGAATCCCAACTTCAGCTAGTGGGTTGATTTCAAGATGAACAGGTGGAAGACTTAGGAGAAAGTGAAAAAACGGCTCTGGGCATCAGGCTTGCGGCGGTTTGTAGGGGAAAAACTCTGAAAGTAGGATCCTCCTGGTTCAAGGCTTCAAGAAACTGAAAGGGGACTTGACTGGATCCTCCAATTCCAAGTCATTTAGCGTTAAAGAAATCACAGAAACCGATTAGAGACTCCGTAACTATTACAGTGATCCATTACAACATCATCCTATAATAGCTACAGCTTGACTGGATCCTCCAATTACAAGCTGCTCTAACACAGTGTAAACAAAGACATGACAGAAACTGCCATTCATAAGGCAAGAAGTCTCCAAAGCTCATACATAACCAGAATAATAGTGCTTCATTAAAACTTTACAACCGGGAGCTCTACTCAACCATCGATAGCTTACAAAATTACAAAGATTGAGTCTATATACTCAGGAAAATTCACCCAACAGAGGCGTGCTTAGACACTCAAGGCTTGGTGTCTTTTCAGTCAAAATCAGTCAGTCTTTCTCTGTTTGTCTCCACCTTAATTGCGCATGGCCCCTGCAGGGGGAGGGTAGCTGAGCTATTAAGCGCTGAGCTAGCGTATGCAGAATTTTCTGTCTCTTCGCAGACTTTGGCATGGCTTCTCTGAGGAAATAGGTACACAGGATCCTCTCGAACGGACCGCTTTCCAGACTTCCCATACCTTATGCTTAATGTATGAGGAGAGGTCTCACCTACCCCTTCTCTCCTTTATTTACTTCAGGCGAAAGTCGGGAGCGAGATCGCATCAGATGATACTTGAAGATTAAACGATCCGCGTAGCGAATGGACTCAGCGCCTTTGGCCCCCTTCTCGCATAGCTCCTTTCCTTTCCAAATGACTTCGGGCCGTGACCCTGTGCATATCCCAACATGCTTTCGACATTCGCGCATAAAGAGGAGCTGATTCATGCATCTTGGAATCGTGATGAGCGAAGTGTCGAAATAGCTTGAGTTGGCGCCACGTGTTTCCCCAGATCCGACGGCTCAGAACCTACCCGATACCTCGATGGGATCGGATCCGGGACTTCCTCAACATCTCATGTATCGGAGCATAATAGCGTTGCCTTTTTCATTTTGGAGCTGCGACGGGCGAAACGCCAAGACGACCCAATTGAGCGACACACGTCCTTCAAATCTGACGGTCCTAAATTCACCCGACGCTGTTGTGGGCCCAACTTAACCCTTCGCACCTCGTGGCCTCATGAGTTGGAGTGTCAAACTTTATCATTCTTTCCTTGCGAAGTTCCGAGATGCGATGGTCAGCGAAGGTTGGCCTCCTCCGAGCACCCTTCATAACTTGGAGCTTCGCGCAACCAAAGGGATATGGTTTGCCCATCAAACTCATGAACCCCGAGCTTGCGAAATAACTGAAGCGCTTGCATTGACCGCAACCAACGGCCCTCGTAACATCGTGAGTGCCTTCCGAGAGATTCCGACCGTTGACTTCTTAAAAACCTTTAGCGCTATACTTGATGCGGCTTGGTTAGTTTGCAATTACCCATTAATCGCTGATCGGCTCTGTCGCTAAAACCTTTTCATTGAAGAATGAACTGCCCGCTCGCTTGAGTTCAAGTCCGAAAAGGACTTCCTCTATGCGCTGCGCTTGTGCGCTCTTCGGGCAACTTGCAGACCTGTTCTCTGGAGCCCGTAACAAGAAATATCGCCAACAACATCCATGTTATTTCCTACCAACAACATGTCATCAACATACAACACTACATAAATGAAGTGATTACCAACCTTCTTGGAATATACACAGTGATCATCCCTGCTTCTCACAAATCCCAATCCAAGGATGTATGTGTCAAACGTTTGGTACCACATCCTAGGTGATTGCTTCAGACCATATCGTGACTTTTTTAGCTTACAGACCAGCTCTTTCTTTCCCTTCACTACAAAGCCTTCTAGCTGCTTCGTGTGTATTTCTTCTTCTAGATCCCCATGTAGGAATGTTGTCTTCACATCTATCTATTCCACTTCAAGATCAAAAGCAACAACAATAGATAAAGGAAATCTAATAGAAGTTAACTTAGAAACATGAGAAAAAATCTCACCAAAGTCAATTCCCTCTACCTAGGAATAACCTTTCGCTACTAAACGAGATTTTTGTTTCTCCACTTTTACTTTTGCATTAAACTTCTTCTTAAATAACCATTTGCTACCAAAAATTTTTCTTCCAACTGGAAAATCAATTATCTCCCATGCCTCATTCTTATCCAAGGCATCAATTTCTTCAACCATGGCCTTCTTCCAGAGTTTACTATCCTCTGAATTCACTGCTTTCCTGATAGTTATGGGATCATCATCAGTAATAGATAAAGAAAAAATGGAATGAAAATCAGGTGGACTATACCTTTCTGGTTTCCTTCTTTCTCTCACTGATCTCCTCAATATTGGAGTATGAGGTTCTTCTTCTTCTTTTGCTTCATCTTCTTCTCATGATTGAGATTTTGCATCATCCAACACAAGATCTATTTTCTCAGGTTCTTCTGGACTTGGTAGGAATTCTTGTTTGGAAACATCTTTTACCTCTCTGAAAACAACATCTCGACTGTAAACAGTCTTCTTGGTATCTGGGTTCCAAAGCTTATAACCTTTCACACCATCTTTATAACCAATAAAGATACACTTTTTAGCCTTTTTATCCATATTACTCCTATTTTCCTTTGGAACATGTACATAAGAATCACAACCAAACACTCTAAGATGTTTAAGAGAGGGTTTCTTTTCAATCCGTACCTCATGTGGAGTTTTATCATCCAACGTTGATGAAGGTGATAGATTGACCAGGTAACATGTTGTACCCACTACCTTTGCCCAAAATTCCTATCCTAACTCAGCACCCCTGAGCATGCTCCTTGATTTTTCCATCAGTGTCTTGTTCATCCTTTCTGCAACTCCATTCTGTTGAGGAGTGTATGGTGTAGTCTTCTTCCTTGATATACCACACCTCTTACAGAATTCTTCGAATTCATTTCTGTAGAATTCTCCACCATTATCTATTCTTGATACCTTTATTTTCTTTTTTGTTTGATTTTCTACTAGGGCCATAAACTCTTTAAATTTATCAAATACCTCAGATTTATTTCTAAGAAAATAAATCCATGTGTTCCTTGAGAAATAATCTATGAATGAAACATAATACATATATTTACCTAGGGATGGAACAGGAACAGGTCCAAACACATCACTGTGTATCAACTCTAAAATCCCCTTTTCTCTTGTAGCACCAGATGGGAATATTACTCGATTCTATTTACCATATATGCAATGTTCACAAAAATCAAAATCTAGAGTGAAATTAGACTTACCTTCAACCATACCTTTACTATGTAGTGTTTGAAGGCCCTTTCCTCCAATATGCCTCAGTCTTTGATGCCACAACATGGTCTTCTTTTCATGGACAATATTGGTATTTTATCCTTCATTTCTCTGCTCAAGGACAACAGAACTGTTACACCCATAAGTATAAGTGCTTCCCAACAACTTGTATAGAGTTCCACACCGAACTCCCCTCATCAACACCATGCTCCTTTCACCATCTTGCAAGTGCCCTTTCCCAATACAGTATCCACTCCTACATCATCCAACTTGCTTACAGATATTAGGCTCCTGGCTAGTTTTGGAATGTGCAAAACCCCAGGGAGAGTTCTAATCCTTAAATATTTTAGCAGCAACTTAACCCTTCCACGTCCCATGATTTTTGTTGTCGATTCATCTTCTAGGAATACATCACCACCATCATATTTTTCATATTCAGAGAACCACTCCCTGTGAGGAGTCATATGGTATGATGTACCTGAGTCGATCAAACATACATCATGGTCTGCATGTGTACCTATAGATGTCAGGTAAACATCACCTCCTTCTTCGGTGGAGGTTTTCTCCTCTGTGGAAGAGGTACTATCATATCCCTTTGGTTTTTCAACCTTCTTAGACTTGCAATATTTCTTATAATGCCATGTTTTACCACACTTCCATCATTTCCTCAAATATTTTCCTGGAGAATTAGATCTACATGTAGATTTAGATCTCCCCTCCCGAAGGCTTACCAAGATTCTTGTCTTGGGTACGACCTCTTACAAATAAAGCATCTGTGCTATGACTATCCATGATTTTTCGCCTCATCTCTTCAGATAACTAGGATGAAACTACATCCTTATACTTCAATGTAGATTGAGTGGTACTACAAATTCCTACAACAAGATTATCCCAAGAGTCGGGCAAAGAACATAACAAATTAATACACTTATATTCTTCTACAATCATAATATTAACAAAGACAAGCTGACTTACCAGAGTATTAAAGACATTTAGATGTTCTATCATAGAATCTCCATCTTCCATCCTAAGATGATACAACTTCTTTTGAAGAAACAACTTGTTTACCAGGGACTTTTATTGATACAAATTCCCTAACTTATTCCATAGTTCCTTGGTTGTAGATTCTCTCGAGACATTCAACAACACTGAATCTGCCAGGCAGAGTTGAATAGTACTCCTTTCTCTTCTATCCAACATCTCCCAATCTTCCTTTGACATACCAATAGGTGGTGTACTATTAGTTTGTGTACTAGTCATTTGTGTGCTAGTAGGCTGCGTACCGGTAGGTTGTGTACCAGGATCCACAACGATCCATTGTTCTTTGTTTACAAGAAGGTCGTCCATCTTGAGCTTCCATAGCTCAAATTTTTTACCTTTGAACTTATCTATATTGATTTTAGAAGATCTCATCATTCCTCTTTATACACTCAAATAACCACTACAAAAGCTCCCACTAAACCCAGGTTTTTCACAGACCCAAGATAAACTTGATCTATCAAGACCAAGCCAAAACCTCAACAAAAAAGGTGTCCCTCTGAAGCCAAAAATGAACTCTGATACCACATGTAAGTTTTAAACCTGTGAATTAAATAAATGTATATAGATTCTTAAGAAAAACAAAATTTAATCAATGGCTCATAGACATAGTACATAGAGATTTATACAAGAAAAACCCTCAAACGGGGAAAATCTCTCTTATATTCATTATCCAGAATTTCACCATTCACCATACAATATATATAATGTTTTTAGGTATTTCATAGATACCAAAACCCTAATCCATTAATCCAGGATTAATTTAGAAAACCCCTAGAAATAGAAAAATCCGCTAAAAATAGAAAAAAAAACGCCCAAAACAAAATTTCAGGGCGCTGCCCCAAACCTGGTCGGCCTCGGGCTACCACCGAGTGTCGAACGCTGCACGTAACTAGGGGGGTCCATACCTGTCCTCCCCTAGGAAGATCCCGACACACACAACACAAACAACACTACTAGAGGGATCGTCAAACGCAGTTGTCGAATTTGACGTTCCCACACACACACATACAAAGAATATAACACATACCCAACACCTATAACTCTATTCCTTGTCCGTCTAGCACCCAATGATGTGTTTATTATTAATAATGATCAAAACATTACATTTCTTGGGCATAATGGCCCTTTAATAATTGTTTGGGAATTCAGGCCTCTCAGCATTGTAACAATACATTATTTAAAATGGGGGTTTGAAACCCGAGGTGTTACATCCCCTCCCCCTTATCTTTGCACTATCCTCAGTGCATATACAAAATAGAGATCAAAATCTCAAATTTATTCAAAAAGTTGCGGGTAATTTACCCGCGTGGCATCTTCATGCTCCTAGGTAGCATCTTCGGGGCCGTAGCAAGTCCACTGAACTTTTACCAGCTCTATAACTCGATTTCAGAGCATTTTGACCTTTTTGTCCAATACTCGCACTGGTTGGACTCGAAAATATCCCTCTGTCTCTACCTGAATCAGATTCCAATCAATAACATGGTTAGGTTCATGTATATATTTCTTTAGTAAAGATACATGAAATACATTGTGCACATTCATGGATGCAGACAATGCAAGCATGTATGCAACTAGCCCTATTATGTCCAATATTTCAAATGGACCACGAAATCTGGCTGCCAACTTTGTACAACTACCCAATTTCAATGAGCTTTTCTTGGGATTCACTTTCAAAAGTACATCCTCCCCTACTTTAAATTCTCCAGCTATCATGTTCTTGTTTGCATAAACTTTCTGTCTATCTTGAGATGCCTTTAAATTCTGCTTGATCTTAACAACCTGGTCTTCCATTTCCCTGAGCAACTCCGGCCCAAGTACCACTTTGTCTGCTGGGTTGTCCCAGCTTACTAGAGTGTCGCATTTCCTACCATACAAGGCTTCAAATGGGCTCATTCTCAATGAATCTTGATACCCATGATTATAGGCAAACTCAACCAAGTGTAAGTAATCTTCCCACTTAGATGGCTTATCCATCACATACATTCTCAACATGTCTTCAATTATTCAATTGACCTTCTCTATTTGCCCATCTGTCTGGGGTTGATATGTTGTGATAAAGTTTAGATTTGTGCCAAATCCTTTAAACAATCCCCTCTAAAAATTGGAGGTAAACTTCATATCTCTATTTGAGACAATTGTCCTAGGTATCCCATGCAACCTAGCAATTTCCTTCATGAAAATTTCTGCAATATTAGTCGTTGTATGTGTTGTCTTCATAAGAAAAAAATGAGCATCCTTTGTTAATTTGTCAGCCACCACCATGATTGAATCATGTTTCTTATTCGTTCTAGGTAATCTTGTGATGAAATCCATGGTGATCACTTCCCATTTCTTCTCTTGAATTGGCAATGGATGCAGCAAACCCGTTGGGTGCCTATGCTCAACCTTCACCTTCTGACATTCCATACATCGAGCGATGTAATCAACAACATCCTTCTTCATTCCCGACCAAAAGAACTAGCTTCTTACTACTGTAATTTTTTTCTGGTAACCGAGATGTCCAACATAAGGGACATCATGCATTTCCTTCAATACCAAATTCCTCAGTTCTCCAGAACTAGGAACATAGATTCTATTTTTATGCATGATTAATCTGTCTTCCTTTATCTCATACTCCTTTATTTCCTGATGTACATTTCCTTGCTGTAAGTTTTCCTTTACCTGTAGGTAATGCTGGTCTGTAACAAGACCATCTAAAATTATGCTCTTCAAGTCTGATTGATGCATACTAACAGCAGTAACATGCATGGTATGCACTCTTTTACTAAGTGCATCGACAACTTTATTCTCCTTTCCCTTGATATTCTTGATATCGAAGTCATATTCACTTAAAAATTCCATCCATCTTGTTTGCCTGACATTCAATGTTGGTTTTTCAAAAAGATACTTCAGGCCAATGTGGCCTGTCCTTAATTCGAATTTCTTCCCCATGAGATAATGTCTCCACTTCCTCAAGGCGTGAACAATGGAAGCAAGTTCCAAGTCATTTGTGGCATAGTTCCTCTCATGTTCCTTAATATTTCTGAACTCATATCCAATGACATGTCCATTTTGTGTGAGCACTCCCCCAAGTCCTTCCTTACATGTGTCTGTACATAACACAAAACATTCATTTGGGTCAGCAATCTTTAACACAGGTGCACTAGTAAGTAATTCCTTCAACATATTAAAATTATTTGCACACTTCAGTGTCCATTCAAATTTAGTTCCCTTCTTTTGCAAAGAAATGATGGGATGGGAAATCTTAGAGAACCCTACCATGAACCTTATGTAGTAGCCATCTAATCCCATAAAATATCTGATGTCTGACACATTTATGGGTTTTAGCCATCCTCTAATGGCTTCGATCTTCTCTGGATCTACTGTTGTGCACTACTCTGAAATAATGTGTCCCAAGTAATGGATCTGCTTTTGATAAAAAAAACACTTACTCAACTTGCCATACAACTGATGTTATCTCAGTACTTGCAATACCAGTCTTAAGTGGTGTTCATGCTCCTCTTCATACTTAGAATAGATAAGTATGTCATCCAGGAATACTATGACAAACTTATCCAAATAATTTATGAATATGCCATTCATTAAGAACATGAAGACAGTTGGTGCATTGGTCAGTCCAAATGGCACGACTACAAATGCATAATGCCCATACCTAGTTCTAAAGGTTGTCTTATGAATGTCTTCTTCATTGATTCTTACCTAATGGTATCCTACCCTCAGGTCAATCTTTGAGAATAACTTTTCTCCTCTTAGCTGATCAAAGAGGTCATCAATTCGGGGTAGAGGATACTTTTTCTTTATGGTGTACTTGTTCAACTATCGGAAGTCAATACATAGCCTCAAGGTTCCATCCTTCTTTTTGACAAAAAGTGTTGGTGCTCCCCAAGGTGAAACACTTGGACGTATGTACCCTTTCTTCAAAAATTCCTCCAACTACATTTGTAATTCTTTTAAATTTGGTGTGCTCATTCTGTAAGGTGTTTTTGACACCGGGGCAACTCCTAGAACTAAATCAATTGAGAAATCTATCTCCCTTCTTGGTCGCAATCCAAGTATTTCTTGGAATACATCTGCAAATTCCTGTAGTACCGAGAAAT
The DNA here is from genome assembly GCA_009831015.1 of Picea engelmannii. Classification (NCBI taxonomy): domain Eukaryota; kingdom Viridiplantae; phylum Streptophyta; class Pinopsida; order Pinales; family Pinaceae; genus Picea; species Picea engelmannii. The sequence continues at coordinate 14,794 of WSFP011464809.1, forward strand.
CTTTGAGTCTTGGCCCTTTTGTATTATCTGGATCTTCCACATGAGCTGCATACAATTGACATCCTTTCCTAAAACATATTTTTAGCTGTAAGGCTAAAATCCCCCTTATAGAGATGGGTCTTGGAACTCCTTTCACAGTGCTCTGTTTTCCATTTCCATCAAGATATGTAAATGTCTTTTTATGACAATCTATGACAACATGTTGCTTGTCCAACCAATCCATTCCAATCAGAATATCATAAGACCCCAATGGTGTGATATTTAGATCAATACTAGTATTCACGCCATTAAGACATATGGAACGACTTCTGACCATATCATGGATTCTTCTTTTGGTTCCAGTGTCTAACTGAACCAAACTTGTTTTTCCAAGTTTACTTTTCTACAAATGTAATCTATCCACTATCTTAGGATCAATGTAACACTAACTTGCTCTTGAATAAATAAAAATAACAACAGGTTGATTTATGATCTTACCTTCCACCTTGATCATATTGGATTGGTACTCTACTTGTCGATCATTTAAATCTGCATAGATTCTTCCCATATCTTCAACTATTGTAGCTTCTTGGATGTTGTGCACAGTCTTCACTCTGTCCTTTCTGTGTGGGAAATCCTTGTACAATTGATCTTCCTTGCATCCCCAACATTAGATTGGTGGTCTTCCCCTTTTTCCCAGTGAATCTTCCTTCTTGAAATCTCCCTTAGCATACTGATCTTGATGATTTCTATTAGGCTCATTCCTATTGAAGGAAGGTTTGAATCCTTTCCTCCTCTGATTGGACTTCACATTTTTCTTATCCTTCCAAGATTTCTGTAGATATTATCTTCACTAGCCTTGCTCATACATGTATTTAGCCTTCCTGATGGCCTTCGTCAAGGTCTTGGGTTCATCATACTTGATATTTTCCTTGTAAAAGGATTGCAATGCACTTAGAAATCTATGTATTTTCACTTTCTCATCACCAATGAACCTGCCATACTTTAACAATCCCAAGAACTTATTCTCATATTCTTCCATAGTCATGCTTCCCAACCTAAGTTCAAATAACTCTTCCCAACCTGAGTTCAAATAACTCCTGCATTTTCTTGTCATAGAAATGCTTTGAGAGGTACTCCTTCTAGAAGTACTTCTTGAATTGCTTCCAATTAATCCTACTTTCATTAACATGTTACACTTTCTTTAGTTGGTCCCACCACATTGCAACTTTCCTGTGTAAATGGTAGGTGGAAATCCTGGCATCGAGGTTGGGCGAATATTTATGCAACTGAAAATATCTCCTGAGCCCAAGAAACCATGCTTCGACATCATCTTCCTTTTCTCTTTCACCCTCAAAGGAAGGTGGCTTGAGCTTCCTCAGCTCTCCTTTAAAACTATCTACCTCATGTTTCCTTCTTTGATTTCTGACAGGAGACACCTTTGGACTACTTACGGGATCATCCAATGCATAAAAATTTCTTTCTGAGTAAGGAGGTGAGTGGTGTTCATGAGCTCTACTAGCACTTCTGGAATAACCAACTCTTCCACGATCATCCCTTCTTTCATGGCACCTTCCTTCCTCCTCTTGTCTTGAGTTTGATCCCTTCTTCATTTGTCTCTGCAACTAATTTAATCTCTGCAACACTTGAGCATTTATCTGACTTTTCTTTTTCATCAGTCTCTCATTGTCTTCTTTGTAGCTCTTCATTTCCATATTTAGGGTTCTTATCGTTTCTATTAACGTTTCCTGGCCTCCTTTTCCCTTACGTCCATTGGACTCTGTCTCTGCATTACCAACTCTAGTATTATGGACTACGGCCTCCTTATCATGACTGGAGGATCCCTCGCCTTCTTCCCTTTCCTCAATACGCATCCTGAGTTGAGGTGTTTAAACCCCTCAATTCTGCAAAATGTGCAAGAGACTATTTTGTTAGAATTATGCATACGATAAACATAATTGCAATACCATTCTACTGGTCTCTTTATTTTTCTTTGTTCATGGAGATCGTATCCCCATTCTCCGAAAATAATAGTGTCATGTTATCCTTGGATGACACAGAATTTCATCCTGCGTAGGCGCTTCCTACAAACCACCTTCCCAGGTGACCATGACTAGAAATTGCGGCTGAACCCTTCCTTAGCAATTTTCTGTCTCAAAGACCACCCATTCGGCATTAGCCCTCCTTCCCTCAGCTCTCAATATGCATATGACCATGGCCATGACCCCATGCTTAGCTGAAAAAGTGTTTGTCCATAGCTTCGGAACTTCGAAAATTTCAGCTAGGACTAGATCAACAATTCTCCTCCTCTTTCATGATCGATGATCAAGATCCACTTTAGGACTCTGCGCTTCAGGAGTCTCAACTTTCCTCACTTTCCTCCTCCTGGAACTCTTTTACCTAGATTTCATGATCTACTGACGAGTGTCCTCCCACATATCAATGGTTGTGAATCGCTTCATCTCTTCAGGCTTTAGAAGTTTCAAAACTTTCCTTCTGGACTTTCTCCTAGAGTGCTTTCACCCGAATTCGATGATCCTTCAACGTGTGTCTTCTGAAATCGACGGTCGATATATACTCTGGCCTTCGGGAGTTTTCGACCTAAAGCAACATGTCACATCCTTCCCCACAGGAGTTCCCAGTCTCTGGACCGCACGATCTGTCTCCACGTGGAAAAATATTGGAAGCAGACACGTGGCCCAATCGGGCTGGTGACATGTGTCACGTTCTAACTGACATTTCAATACTCCACATGCTCAAAACTAACTGACATGTGGTACACATCTCATGTGTCCACGTCATCCTAGGTGACATTCGCAAGCCATGTTACTTTGAGAATTCAAGGATCGACATCACCTCTAGGTGACATCATTATGCCCCATCACTTTAGCTCTTCGGGCTTTGGGACTTTGGGAGTTTCCATACTAGTACACTTTCAATTCTCTTGAACTCCAAATTCCTGAACTAGACAATCTGTCGCCATGTGTCCTCCTGGATCAGATGATTAAGATTCGCTTTGGGTCTTCACCCGGAGTCCACATATCTGCACCATGTGTCCTCCTTAATTTGATGGTTGAGGCTCACTTTGGGTCTTTAGACTTTGGAAATATCAAATTTCAAAACTTATCTGGCCCCAATGGCTTTTATCTAAAGCCCTGGATCTGATGACGCATGGTTCTCCGTAGATCAATGGCTGAGATCCTTTCGGATCTTTGGGTTTCAAAAATCTCAAACTTCAAACCTCCTCGAAGTACATGGGATTCTGCCACATGTCCCCTTGAATCAGATGGTTGAGGCTTACTTCGGGCTCTCACCTGAAATCCATAGATTTACGCCACATCTCTTCTGGATCAGACTGCCCAGATTCGCCTCAGACGATTCGATGCTTGAGATTTACTTCGGCTCTCTAGCTCTCTAGGCTTCAGGAGTTTCAAATATCAACTGAAAACCTCTTGAACAAATTTATCCAAAGTTATTGATCTGCTGACACGTACCTCTTGGTGATCAACGGTTAGGATCTACTTTGGTTGTTTCACCTCCTCCTCGTCCACAACTTTCGGAGTTGTGGATCTCGTGCCACCTGTGTCTCCTTGATGATGGATGACCCCAAACTACTTTGACTATACAGAGTATCAATGTTCGAGCACTAGAAAGTCACATCACTACATGCCTTTCAATTTGTGGGGGCACGCATTGATGGTTTGGAGTAAC
>WSFP011464813.1:0-18482 GCA_009831015.1 Picea engelmannii
TTGAGCCAGTTGGAAAAGGTGGGTGGCCACCGATATCCATCTGGATCAATCCTCCCTCCTTAGGAAGCAATGGTCTCCATTGCTTTGAGGTCCCCCATCAGATGAAGAAATTTCTGTTGAATTTGGCCACAGGTGAGCCACTTGCCTTGGTGCAGGAGCTGCCCTGCTTTGACGACTCGATAAAGCTAGATGCTTTATTGTCGAGTGCCCTTGATCTATCTGTCCATAATCTGATCATTGGATGCATGTTGTAGGTAGTCAGGGTTGAGCTCTGTTGGTGTCAATTGTTCTGCTACTTCTGAGGTGTCCAATAATGGTGGGAAATAAGGGCGAAGGAGATCCACGTTGAACACTGGGTGCAGACCAAGGAAAGGAGGAATGTTGAGCTCAAAATCATTATCACCCATGGCCTTGGTGATAGTGTACGGCCCATAATGGAGTGGGCGAAGCTTCCGATGGGGTCATGTAAGGTGTTCTTTCTGCAAGTGCAACCAAACTTTGTCGCCCACCTGAAACTTATGCGGCACCTGATGCTGATCATGGCGTTGTTTGTACTTGTCATTGGACTTATGTAGGATATCCTGAACCTATTGGCGGCTATGATGGATCCGCTCAATGAACCGGGTGGCTTTGTCAGCTTCAGTTGGAGTAGGAGATGAGTCGATCGAGGTGACCGCAAGGGGAAGTGTAACATCTATGGGTCCCAATGGTTGGAATCCCAACCCATCTTGAAAGGAGTTGTGGTCAGTTGAGCTATGCAGGGCTCGGTTGTAGCTATGATGGACATAGGGAAGGATCTCATCCCATGTGAGAGGGTGCTTTGAATTATACATGCGAAGGATATGCACAATCATTCGATTTACAACATCGGTTTGGCCATCTATCTGGGGGTGGAAGGTCGTGGATTTGGTGAGCTTGGTGTCCAGCAGTGACCAGAGGCTCGACCAGAATGTGCTGAGAAATTGACTATCCCGATCTGAGGCAATGGTTTGTGGGATTCCAAAATGTACCCAGACTCGTTCAAAGAAGAGCTTGGCAGTGGCCTCTCTTGTGATGCTCTTCTTGCAGGCAACCAGAATCGCCATCTTAGAAAAGCGATCAACAACCACAAAAACACAGTCATTTCCCTGCTTGGTGGATGGGAGTCCTGACATGTAGTCCATTGAGATGGATTCCCATGGCCTGTCATGAGTAGGAAGAGGGGTGTACAGGCCCTGTTTCTTAGCGGTCGGTTTGGAAATAGCACAAGTAGTGCAGGCCCTGATATACTTGTTGACCTCCTGTCAAAGTTTCGGCCAGTAGAAATGTTTATGTAGCATCGCCATTGTCTTTTCAACGCCGAAGTGTCCTGCCACCCGACTGTAGTGGGATTCCCAGATCAGCTTCGCTCGCTCACTTGATGAAACACATATATGGCCAAGACGACACAACAACCCATCCTAAATATGGAAATTATCAACAACTGCATTTACACCCAACATTTGGTAGGTGGTGGCGAAGTCAGGGTCTGTCTCATAGAGTTGGGGCCATCCATATGTCTCATGGCCACAAGAGTCTAGCACTGTGGTGAGTGTCGCGACTGGTGGTTTGCTGAGGCAATCAGTGACACGATTGGTGCTTCATGTTTTATACTTGATGTTGAGGTGGAATTGCTGCAAGTATGTGGACCACTTTTGATGGCGGTCATTCTGCAATTCTCTCTTCGTCTGCATGAACTGCAGTGGCTTATGATCAGTGTGGATGACTGTCTCGTTCCCAAGAATGTAATGTCTCCACTGGCGGCATTCTTTCACAATGGAGTACATTTATTTGTCATAAGTAAGGTACTTACGGACAATATCTGACAGTGTCTCACTATGATAGGCAACGGGGTGGTCGTGTTGAGTGAGAACGGCACCCACAGCATAGTCTAAAGCATCTGTCTCGATCTCAAAAGAATGTTGCAGGTCTGGTAGTGAAATTACTGGGGCTGAGCACAAGCGCTGCTTCAAATCATCGAACGCTTGTTGTTGGGATCGGCCCCACGCAAATTTCGCCTTACCACCACCTCTGTTTATTTGGCTGAGGGCCCATGCAATATGGGAGAAACCCAACATGAACTTGTGGTAGAAATTGCCAAGGCCCAAGAAGCTCCGAAGCTCAGTGAGTGTTGTTGGGGATGGCCAGTCATGGATGACTTGGATCTTGGTTGGATCCACATGTACGCCATGTTGATCAATGATGTAGCCCAGGTAATGGAACCTGTCCATGCCGAAGGAGCATTTTTCCAAGTTGGTGTATATCTTGTGCTGTCGCAGGGTGTGCAGAACCTGTTGAATATGTTGCAAGTGTTCGGCCCAAGTCTTGTTGTAAATTAGAATGTCATACAGATACACCACTACAAAAGTATTGGTGAATGGTCGCAGGATATCGTCCATCATCCTCGTGAAAGTGGCTGGAACATTTGTCAAACCAAAGGGCATGACCAACCATTCAAAAAGGCCTTCCTTTGACTTGAAGGAGGTTTTCCATACATCTGTCTGTTCTATCGAGACTTGGTGGTAGCCAAACTTCAAATCAATCTTACTGAAGTATTTGGCCCCTGTGAGTTGATCAAGGAGGTCATTGATTCGGGGAATCGGGTACCGATTTCTGACTGTGATTTTATTTAGAGCCCGGTAATCAATACAGAGTCGCCAGGTTCCATCTTTCTTCTGCACTAGAACGATTGGGCTCCTGCAAGGTGATGAGATGGGGCGGATGTGCCCCTTAATGAGTAGTTTTTGGATCTATTTCTTGATCTCCTCATTCTCCAACAAAGAGCGACGATAGACTAGCCCATTGGGTAGCGATGCGTCAAGGGTTAGATCGATGGGGTGCTTGACCTGGTAGTGCAGAGGTACCCCTGTAGGTGAGGAGAAGATATCTGAGTATTCTTCCACGACCTTATCTACTTGCTTCTACTGTGTGGAGAGGTCAGCCGCAGAGACCCTAGATGTGGCTATGATCGTTCGCTTATTCTGAGAGTGAATCACGAAGAAGACAAACCTCCCCATCTGAGAGATGACCTTCCTGCATTTCTTATCAGAGATCAAGGAAATATCACTAGGTGGGACTACCTCGGGTATCCTGTACAATTTCTTGTTCAAAGTAATAATAACACTACGAGGCCTAGAATCATATACAGCATGACGTTTCCATTAATAAGGTTGGCCCAAAATAACATCACAAACTTCAAGAGGAGAAACATCACACAATACCTCATCTTTGAAGGGCTTGATGTCGTACGACAGTCGACACTTTTGGTTCACACGGAGATCGCTTCCTTGGCGGAGCCATCCAATGGTGTACAGTTGTGGGTGCGGTGTTGTTGGCAGGGCTAGCCGCTTGACAACCTCTGCTGATATGAGGTTCTTCTAGATACCGCTATCAACGATGAAGTGCAGTGGGGTGCCTTTTACCCACATCTGTGAATGGAAGAGGTGCTCTCCTTCTTCTGGCTCATCTGGTTCACCAGGCTGGAGCTTGGTGGTAGCAACGGTGGCACTGGGTTCCGCGTCAATGATCAGTCTTCCCCTTTCCGGTTCTGGATTAGAGTCATAATCTACATCTGATTCAGAGGCTTTCACTTCGGCCACCAGCGACTGCTTTGAGCGGCAGTCAGCAGTGTTATGCCAAGGGCTCTTATGGAAGTCGCACCACTTCCCGGTATCTTTCTTTGTCTTTCCAGTGTCCTTCTTTGCTTGCGGCTTGGACTGGTTGTCTTGATACTATCCATATTTTCTCTATCCTTTGTTTGGTGGTTTGGGACTGCCCTTTCCTGGCTTTTGTTGTGAGGGGTTCCCAGGCCCAAATTGTCGCGTCTTTTGTTTGAGCTTCTGCTCGATTTTGATGGCATATCGGTAGGTCGCGCCCAAGGATGAGATGTCCAAAAATTCCATTTTGGTCTGGATGTATCTATGCAGAGCACCATGATACTTGAGCACCAGATGTTGCTCTAAATATTTGATACCCAACTTGGTGCGCAAGGTATGGAAGATATTTGTGAAATCCAGCATTGCTTGGTCTCTTTCTTGCCGCAGTGTGGTCCATTTGGTATACAGGTCGTCATAACTTCCGACAGGGTAGTATTGTTCCTTAATAGAATCCTTGAAGGATTCCCAGGTGATCGTGACTAAAAATAATGAGGTTTCCTCTGTTTCCTTTTGCTCACAGAAATTTTCCCACCAATCTTTGACATGGGGAATGGCTTTGAGGAGCGCAAAAGTAATATTTTCTTTATTCGAAAAGTTATGGACAGAAAAATACCCTTCTAGTAGATTCAACCACTTGTCTACAGCATATGCGTCTATATGACCTTCAAATATAAGAATATCGAAGTTTATTTGTACCTTGAAGGGGGTGGCGCCTCCGTTCGAAGAATATGTGTCGCCTGTTGGTAGCCACCGAAGGATTTGCGCGAAACTATCCATCATCTCATTCCTCTGTTGTGTGAGGGCTTCCTCAATCAAAAGTTTGAAAGGATATCCTATCCATTCATATTTCTTTTCTCCTGCCATGGGAGGTCGCTTCGGCGTGCGAGAGATTCTTTCCTCAAGAGAAACAAGCTCGAGACCCAACTCTTTGTACTTCGACCTCATTGGGGACATGCATTAAGACGACAAGGAGCAGACCGCTCTGATACCACTGATCCGGATTTTATGAGAAGAACGAAATGAATATAGATTATTAATAGGTTCTTAACACAAAATAACAAAGATACAGTAAAACTGGTTTTCTATTCAATAACGAAATAAGCTGAAACTGTAAAATGCAGCAGAAACAAGCTTGTTGGAATGGTGGCGGCTTATCTCTGAGAAGAGATGTGACGGAAGCGCGCATTCGCAAGAAGAAGGTTACAATGAGGCTCTGAAGGCCTTTTTACAATAATAAAGAATTCCAAAAACCCTAGACATCCAAAAACCTAACCCTAGGAGATGAAGCGCCAAAAGTCATGTGGGCCCCGTTTGGATAAGTTAGTACATCAACTTCTCGGGGTCGTAACTTTTGCATACGATCTTCGTTTTAGGCGTGTGATAGCCCGTTCGAAAGGTATCATTGAGGAGATTCATTTTGGGGGCTCAATTATGCCTTCATCTATCATTTAGGAGATCGATCCCAAAAAAACTTCATTTAGGCCCTCAAAATGGCCGCGGAAGTTAAAACTGCTAAAAATAGTAAATTGCCAAAATTGTCAGAAAATTGTTTTGAGCCAGTTGGAAAAGGTGGGTGGCCACCGATATCCATCTAGATAATCAACACCTTACGAGGATACATGTAATATTTTTCTAAGCATGGCTATTGCATTTCCTTATGCATCCAATTTTCTATCATTCAACCTTATTCAAATAATAATCGGCACTTCATGCATTTTATCTTATATTGGTTTCTTTTATTGGTTCTTGGTATGTCAATTCACTTTAAATCTTGAAATGTTAAAGAGTGCAAGGAACACATAATGAAATGTTAAGAGCACAAGGATTATATAATGGTACCACAGCATGTAAACATAACATATCTATAAAAAATTAGGCTTAACTTTCCACTTTTGTTATGTATAGATTAGACAACTCAATGGTGGTGTAAAGGTACCATGCCATGCAGGTATAACCTATGCCAAACTTATGAGTCCTACTTTTCATTTCCATTAGGTATAGTTAATACAACTCAATGGTGGTATAATGGTACCATGTCATGCAAACATAACCTATTCCAAACTTTTGAGGCTTACTTGCCACTTTCGTTAGGTATAGCTAAAGACAACTTAATGGTGGAATGTTTATTAATTCATTTGGTGGAAATTAATGATATCAGTTAAAATCTAATGTCTTTGTTGGCTCCTTATGCCACTTTGATTTTCAAATTGTGCTACTTTATTGTGTTTTTCACATTTTACTTCTTATTTCTAACCTCGACAATGGATAGTACTAGACATGTAGCCTTGTTTTATTTTTAAGAATTCACATAAAAATAATTTTATCCCATAACCAATTTTCCTTCATCAATGTTGGGCCTTCCAAGGGTTTTATGCTTTCATAAAGTTCATAAATCAATTTGATTCTCTTTTCTTCAAGAAGATCACAATCAATTACTAATTCTTATGACTTTTTTAACTTGATAGCTCCAACCTTATAAATCTCAATCATTTGAATATCATTGGGAAACTATTTGGATCTCTTCATTGATCCATATATTGTATACATGGAATGAAAATATAATCTAACATAATTCACTTAAAAAATAGCATCTTCTTGTGATTCTTCCTTTAGTTGTCTCTTTACTCCTTTGAATTATTGCTTAAATTTTGAGATCTTTTAGCAGTGTTCCAAGAACATTTTTAATATATTTTCTTTGTTATTTGAGTTATATATAATTACTTCCCTCATACTTCTTAAGTTTTTTATACCCAACTCAATTTTCTTACAAGTATTTTTTTTATAAGGTGGTACTCAGAGGATCTTTGGAGGCTTAGAGAAATAGGAATTACGTATAAAAGCTTTGATAGAAACACATTGTTGAATTCTTGGATTTTACTAGTTTAGGCCTCAATTTGTTGTTTTTTCCACTCAACTAATGTGGTTTATTCTTCTACTTTTGATTTGACTACTTGTGTGGTGGCTTGATTAAGCTTGACCGCATTAATTGAAACCATATATTACACAGTGATAATAGAAAATGCATTCTCGACTTGATTCTTTCCATTTCACCTTTATAGGGTATACTACATCGCCAATGATGTATTCTTATTATCATAAATAAAATTGTGTAAACTAAGTAGTTCACCATCAATATCCTCTCTAAATTTCATGAGGAAGTGTCCACTTGCATTCTTATTTAATTTCAATATCTTTTAATTGATTTCTCTCTCTTCAATTTCTTCCAAATCAACTTGTGGACCTTGATGGGTGATCCTGAATGGATCATTATGTAATTTTTCATCTATCTTGGTACTTTTTGGGTGGGAAAATTGGACGAATTGGCTTGCAAGGCCGATTTTGGTGGCAGGTCACAATTTGGATATTTTGGGTCCTAAACCTTCTAAAGCTACTTTGAGGCATCAAACGACACTTTTTAGGGCCAAAATTTTGTGAGCATAGCTCTTATCCCCTCGATGCTATTATACATACCAATACCTTTCCAACAATGTGAAAATCACCTCAATCATAGTTTGTATGCAGAAGTTAGGCCTCCTACAATTGGACCTATCTTGTTGACCACCTTGGTATTGAGTGGATGCCATGTTAGCCCCCATTACTTATATGTGGGCCTAGTCATGTGTGGACTTTCAAGAATATTTTAGAAATTCCAAAACCATAACACTAATTGAGGGTTCAGGTATGCAAAACCCCTAACCCTAGATGACTATTAGACTATGTTAAATACTAGGCTGCTAGGAGGAGTGGGAATTTAATTATTTTATCATTATACTCATTCCATAGTTGAGAATAGAATCTAGGAGTGGGATTTGAGAGTATAATAGAGGAGGAAGAATATTTTGTAGCAGTCATTCCAACCATAGTCCTGTCAAAGGAAATTGGGTAGTGAGTACCCCTTTATTTGTATTTGCATTTTAATATTGATGAAAAGAGAGTAGAGCATAGACCTCACCTTCTATATAGGTTTTCTCCCATTTTAGGTTTCTTATGATACATCTTGTGTTCATTTGTCTGGATGTTGTGTTCATTTGATTGTTCTTTCATTTTAGTATTTTAATTGTTTTCATAAATTTGAGCAATAAGCCAGTGCTAACAAATTTGAGATCTAAGGAAATAAGCCTACATAATAAAATATTTTAACAAAATACAAGATCCGTTGTGACAATTTTTTCTAGTGGAATATAAATGATAGTTTACATATCCTATAGGTATTATTAAAGTAGTTTTCTTTGGGTTATTTGTGGAAAGTTGTAGGATACATAAATTTTCTTAAGAAGGAAGTCACACAACACTATTCATGGGAGATGAGTCCATTCATAAAAACCCTTGGGATTTAATGGAAGAGAGATTTGTGAGGCTGGAAGAGAAAGTCACTAATATCTCTCACAACATGGCCTTCCTCATGGTGGCTCTAGGAAAAAAAATTGGACCTTTTGGGGAGGTTGGTGGCTCTAACTTGAATTTGGATTGGGAGATACACTAGGAGATCCAAAAAAGAAGTCGAAAAAAAGAGATTTATAAACAACAACCAAGTTCTAGTGCTATCACTCCTTCACAACCTCTATTTAAAATAGAAGTGAAAGTGGAAATAAATCCATACCAAGGTGAGATCAATTTTGTTAAGTTGATTAATTGGTTGAAACAATTAGAAGTGTATTTTAGTGTCCATAATATAGATGAAGAGCAGAAAATTACATTTTCCCGACTTAAACTAGAGGGTCATGCACTAATAGGGTGGGAAAGATACACAGAGACACACAACCCCTCATCAAGTCCCAATTTCACCCTAATGGGTATGTAGAGGACCAGTGGATCCATTGGCATCACTTTAGGCTGAGGCAAGGGCAGAGTGTGCAAGAGTACACCACTGAGTTTAGGAATATAGTGATCATGTTGGGTATCTCTCCCAAGAATCCATATGTATTACTCAAGTATTTTGGGGGTCTACATAGCCATCTACTTAAACAAGTGATGTTCTTCAAACCTAGGACCGTTGATGAGGATTTTTTTCAAGCACAATACCTAGAGAAAGACCATCGATATGCTTCCAAGGAGAGGAAGAAGAAGTGGAAAGGAAAAGACAAGAAAATAATAACTACAACACATCAATGAAAGGATCCAAACAACCACTGCAACCATTTTAATATTGATGGTCACATCGAAGATAAGTGTTGGAAGCTACATATAGAGATGAATCCATATAACTGTAAGAAGGAATCCAGGAAGAATAACCTACTAGCCATGGATTCAAGTAACTTGGTAGAGAGAAACTCCGATGTGGATGAAAATATTGTCTACACCTCAATGAAGAAGGAGGTCAATTTGAGTATCGTTCATCACAAGGAAGAGAAGGAGATTACTAAACCATTCCACATTAAGTTCCAAGTCAAAAACACCAAGGTGGATTCTCTATTTGATTATGGTTTACATGCCAACCTCATAGTATCTGACCTGGTAAAAAAGCTTGGGTTGGAAGTTCATGATCATCTTATCCCATATCCATTGGTATTGGTAAATAAGGATGTAGAGATCAAAATCACTAAATGGTGTAAGATGAAGTTTGTTATAAGTGTATATTGTATTTATGAAGTGGAGTTATATGTAGTACCCCTTGACATGTGTGGAGTAGTGTTTGGAGGCCCCTACATGTATATGAGGAATGTGATCTCCATGAGGAGAGAAAACTAGTACCATATAATCAATGATGGGAAATATTACATCATCAATGAACACAAAGGTGTGTCAAATATCTCTCTAGTAAGTTCTAGCCAACACAAAAGGTTGATCGGTTATAGTAAGAAGTGTGTATTTATTTTCTTAATAGAGAATCAACCAGGTGATGAATCTGTTAGAAAAAAGGCATCACTGGAGGGAAGTACTCCATAGTAAAAAATTTAGTTGGAGGAGTTATTTAGGCATAAAAAGGAGTGTTCAAGGAGCATAAATGGTTACCACCCAAGAGGGAAGTGGAACACGAGACACAATTGTTGCTTGAATCATCATTACCAATTATTAATCTCTATAGACAGTCTATTCTAGAAGCGGATGAAGTGAAGAAATAGTTGCAACAACTATTGGAGTAGGGACTAATTTGACCACACACCTCACCTTGTGGGCCACCTATCATCATAGTACCCAATAGGAATGGGACTTGGTGGATTTGTATTGACTATATATATTTGAACAAGATCACACTCAATAATCCATTTGTCTAGGATCGATGATTTCTTAGACCAATTGCAGCATGCCAATTAATTCACCAAGTTGAATCTCAAATTGGGATACCACCAAGTATCTATTAAATAAAAAGATACCTGGAAGACCACCTTCAAGACAAGGTAATGTTTGTATGAATGGTTATTCATACATTTTGGTTTATGTAATCACCAACTACATTTATGTGATTGATGAATGATGTATTGAGTCCCTATTTAGATTCAATTGTAATAGTGTATTTGGATGACATATTGGTTTATAGATCTACCTGGGAAGAGCACATATTGCATCTTATGTAGGTGTTAGATAATTTTAAAATCATTAGTTTCTAGATAACCTTAAGAAATGTGAGTTTTCTCAACAATCATTGATGTATTTGGGGTATGTGATTGGTGGAGGGGAACTTAGTATAGATCCTACAAAGATGGACGTCATCCTCAAGTGGTGAGTTCCTTCTAATGTCACTGAATTTAGGATATTTTTTGGGGTAACACAATACCTACAGAAGTTTATAGCATCATTTTTAGTGGCATCTACACCACCCCATGCCATAACAACTAATGGTAATAGTTTCTAGTGGGGATAGAATTAGCAGAAAGATTTAAATGAGCCCAAATTAAATATCAACTAGTCACTAGTCCCTGCATTTCCTAACTTGTAGAATCGTTTCTAATTAGAGACATATGCAAGTGGATATGATATGTGAGAAGTATTGATGTAGGGAGGTAATTCGATATGTTATCACTATGAAATGTAGAATAAGGGAGTCCTAAGATACCCTACATGTGATAAGGAACTATATGCCTTGGTTCATGATATTAAGAAGTGGAAGCACTATATAATGGGAAAGGAAACCATTATCCACACATATCTCTAGCCATTATAGTAGTTGCAGGTCCAAAGTAAGCTTCAATAAACTATACACGGCAAGTAGATGGGGTTTTTTCATAGTTTAATATAGTCATCAAATATAAGAAGGGAAACACTAATAATTTGGCAGACATGATTTCAAGGCCACCCACGTCCAAAATTACATCTTTGGGAACCCTTATGCACATAGATCCTTTTACCCATGATGCATACAAAGACGTATACATAGAATATGAGGACTTTAAAGAGGTGCTTGAATAACTATAGGGTGAAATTGATGTAGAAGAAGGTGGTAGTAAGGTTGACTATCATCTCTATAATTGGGTGCTCTACAAGATAGACAAGCTCTGTGTCCCTAAAGATGAAATATTGAAGATTATTAGAGATGATCACACCTCCAAGGTTGCATGATATTTTGGTCTTGGGAAGATTGTTTCCAACTTACAAAGGTATGTGTATTGTCCCAAAATACAAGAATATGTATCTCAATATATTACAAGATACATACTTTATTGTACCAACAAGACCAATAACAGAAAGAAATGGTTAAAACATTGCTTACCTATACCCACTCGACCCTGGGAAAGAATTTCCATGGATTTTGTGGGTATCTTGACAATAAACAAGAAGGGACATGACTATATATTCATGGTAGTCGATAGGTTCAACAAGATGTGATTTATTATTCCATGTAAAAATACCATTAAATGACAAGAAGCAGTAAACATGTTCTTTGAACATGTTTGGGTACACTTTGGGATACCAAGAACCATCATCTCAAACATGGATGCCATAATTCTTAGTGCCTTTTGGACTAGACTTTGGCAAAAGATTGAGACCAATTTGAAGAGATCTACAACATTCCATCCATAGATAGAAAGGAATACAGAAGTAGTCAATAGGACATTGGTTCATCTTTTGAGGGGTTAAAATCAAAAGAATCCAAATACTTGGGATGATAATTTGATCTATATTCAATACTCTCATAATAGAGTAGCCCATACTTATACTAGTAAGTCCCCTTTCAAAAATTCTTTGGGTAATTTCCACCTTCACCCTTGGATGTTGTCTATGGAAAATAAGGACAACTAAGGGAAGAAATCATAGGAGAAGTGTTGAAAGATGAGAAATTTGTTGAAAATATTAGGTAGATCCATTTGCAAGTACAAGAGATGTTGAAGAAGTCACAAGAAAAGTACAAGGCCCAACATGATCAACATAGAATTAAAGAAACATTTAAGGTGGGAGACAAAGTTTGGTTTTAGTTGAGAAAATAAAGGATACAAGGTATTGGAGATCAAGTCTCTATGGTATGGTCCTTTTAAGGTATTGGATAAGGTTGGTGATAATGCCTACAAACTCAGTCTACCCCCATATATGCACATTTACTCAGTATTGAGTGTGGAAAATAAGAAACTCTATGAGCCTTCCATGTTGGATTAGGAAAATAAGGAGTAGGTCCTACCCACCATAGAGGACTTAGCACTAGTGTAATGTCCCCTAGCCCATCTAAGCAACATTACGGTGTAGAATACTCTTAAAAATGAAATTTTTGCTAATTGATTTAATTTATTTACATTTAACTCATTTCATGTAGCTTTCAGCTACGAATTAAAACAGATTTGGATACTATCCATAACCAAAAAAATAGAATCATTTACAACATGCTAATAATAAACATGAAATGAAGCTAACAACTCATTACAGCAGCATATAAATCACTTCCAAATACACATAGTTCATTCACAGCAATTAAATACATAATAATAGCAAGATAAAACACTTATATTTTCACAACAATTGTGTAACCAGATACTTGGGATGGGAGTTCCACCCAACCATAGAATGATTGTTTCAAATCTCAACAGGCAGTCACCCCTGAGTTGGGGCTAGAAATCCACAAAAGTGGGTGGTCTCTCACAGTCCACTCACAGCTCATAAAACTCTCAACCCAACTGATATTTTCTTATAGCTATCCCGATTTTTCACCAGATCTCTTCCTCTTGACCTATCCAACCCAAGGAATGTACCCCTTCATTGATCTCAATCCCTTAGGTGTCTCATTCATTTATCAGGTTCTCTCTAGAACAGAAAAATAGGAATCTCTCAGTTGGGAACTCAAGGGAAATTGTTGCTAGAAAAACTATTAGCAAACCAACAACAAACACTTGTTGTTTTAGTGCAACTCACACAGGAGTTCACTCTTCAGGCCTGACAACCTATCTCTTCATATTTTCAGCTCCATTTCTCTCCAATTACGCTCCAGCATGCTCTAGAATTTGCCCTCCATGGTTGCATCATCTTCTAGCTCTTTTTCTTTCTCTCTCCTTACTTCCCATGCCCAAAATTGACTAACTAACAATTATTGTTCCCCCCCCATACGAATTTCCTCTCTTTGGTTTTCCTTTATTGATTCACACTCTTCCCCAAGTTGATTGTACTCAACCCCCATGTGCTCAAAAAATTTGGAATGTGCACTCACACCCACCCTCTTACATGTATTCAATGATTGACTTTGGGAACACTCAATCAGAAATGGGAAGGTTCATATACGAATAGCAAATTTAGGGACAATGGGTTAAATCAATATACATGGGTAGTTTCCCCCATCATACCCTTCTTGGCCATTATCCTAGACTCTCCCACCTCTTGTGTATTAATTCAACCCCCATCTCTTGTCCATGTCCCCTTAGCATCTCGCAACACATTTTATTATTAAAACATTGAAATACAATTCACATATTACATCGCTTTGGCCGCAGCCACATATTATATCTACATAAGCATTAATTAAACTAGGGATTATAGTGGGGATGTTACATTTCCCCTCCCATACAATTGTGCGTCGTCCTCGGTGCACTCTATGTCGATATACATATATGCAAATTTACATCACAATACTTAGAAAATAAAATTTTGCAATTTTACAACTCCACCAACAACTCCAACCAAAATCTCATGTTCCTCTCAACTTGCCGACCCAAGGAATGAACCATTTTTTTATCAAATTTAACCCAAGGGATGAATCATCTTTTTATGAAGTCTAACCCAATGAATGAGCCATTCTTTTATCAAGGTCCCCAATGCAATTGGAAAGGACTCTAAGATGTGGTTCTAGAACTCTAGCTGCTCAAAACAGAGTCTTCCATTTTGTCTTCTTCAAAACTATAAAAAATTTACGGGTATTATTCCCACATATTTTCTACATGCTCCCATGTAGCATATTCAGAACCATAGCAGGTTCATTGAACCTTTACCATCCCTATGGCTTTGTTCCTGGGCACTTTGACTTTTCGGTCCAGGATGTGTACTGGTTCCACCCGGAAATCCCCTTCGTTCTCCACCTGGATCACATTCCAATCAATTATGTGGTTACGATCAGGCACATATTTCTTTAACAATGCCATACGAAATACATTATGCATGCTCATGGATGCAGAAAAAACTAACATGTATGCAACTGGCCCTATCTTTTCTAATATTTCAAAAGGCCCATAATATATTGTTGCCAACTTTGGGCAGCTTCCTAATCTTAGTGAACTTCTCCTTTCCTTCACTTTCAAAAACACATGTTCTCCCACTTTAAAATATCAGAAAACTTTGTTCTTCTCTACATAAAAAAATCTCCTATCATGGGCAGCCTTCGAACTCTGCTTTATCTTTTCCATCTGATCTTCCATTTATTTTAACAATTTTGGCCCAACAATTGCTCTGTCTGTTGGATTATCCCAACTCATTGGTGTGTTACAATTTCTGGCATATAATGCCTCAAATGGACTCATTTTCAATGAGGTTTGATACCCATTGTTGTAGGAAAATTCAACCAAATGGATATAATCTTCTCACTTTGATGGTTGATCCATCACATACATTCTAAGCATGTCTTCAATTATCATGTTAGTACTTTCTATTTTCTCATCTAACTCTTGATTATATGTTGTACTGAGATTCAAATTTTTCCAAAATCCCTTGAACAAACCCTTCCAAAAATTGGAAGTAAATTTTGGATCTATGTCTGAAACTATTGCCTTAGGAACTCCATGTAGCCTAGCAACTTCTCTCATATAAATTTTGGCAATATTTTTTGCCTTGTGTGTAGTCCTTATTGGAATGAAATGTGTTTCTTTAGTCAACTTATCCACCACCACCATGATGGAATCATGTTGCTTCACTGTTCTGGGTAGCTTAGTAATAAAATCAACTGTAACTACTTCCCACTTCCATTCCGGAATGGGAAATGGATTTAGAAAACGTATTGGGTGTATATGTTATGTCTTTACCTTTTGGAATTCTAGACATTTGGCTATGTAATTAGTCACTTCTTTCTTCATTCTTGGCCAAAAATATTGGATTCTTACTGTTGCAATTGTTTTCTGATAGCCTGGGTGCCTGGCATATGGCACATTGTGCATCTCCTTCAGCACTGCATTTTTCAACTCCCTGAAATTCAGCACATACACCTTACCTTTGTACATGATAATTCCATCTTCTTTCATCTCATAATAATTAAATTTCTGTTATAAATTACCTTGTTGTAATGTCTCTTTTATTTTTAAATAATTTTGCTCTGAATTTGTTGTTGCAACAATTTTGTCCTTCAGATATGTCATGTACATTCTAATGGTTGCGGTATGCACTTCATGAGCTCTCTTGTTGAGTGCATCGACCACTTGATTTTCCTTTCCCTTTATGTGCTTAATTTTGAAGTCATATTCACTCAGAAATTCCAGCCATCTAGTTTTCCTAGCATTTTGTGTTGGTTGTCCAAACAAATGCTTCAGACCACAATAGTCTATCCTTAGCTTAAATTTATTACCCATATGTTAATGTCTCCACATTTTCAATGCATTTACAATCATTGCTAACTCCAAGTCATGTGTAGCATAATTCCTTTCATGCTCTTTTAATTTTCTAGACTCATAGCATACCACATGATCCTTTTGACTAAGGACTCCACCAAGCCCTTCCTTGCATGCATCGGTACACACAAAAAAATATTCATTTGGATCTACAATATTTAATATTGGTTCACTTGTCAATATTCCCTTCAACATTTGAAAACTATCTTCACACTTGGAAGTCCATTCAAATTTCACTCCCTTCTTTTGCAAATAAGTGATTGGATTTGCAATCTTTGAAAATCCTTTTATGAATCTTTGGTAATAACCGGAAAGACCCATGAATGATATGACCTATGTCACATTCTTTGGCATTGGTCATCCTCTAATGGCCTCTATCTTCTCAGTATCAACTTCTATCCCTATTGTTGATATTATATGCCCCAAGTAATGAATCTTCTTTTGATAAAAAAATGCACTTAGATTGGCATACAATCTATGTTCTCTTAAAACTTTCAACACCATTATTAAATGTTTCTCATGTTCCTCTTCTGATTTAGAATAGACGAGTATATCATCTAAGAATACAATCACAAACTTGTCCAGGTATTCCCTGAACACTCCATTCATTAGACACATGAAAATTGTTGGGCCATTTGATAGCCCAAAAGGCACTACCGTGAATTCATAATGCCCATATATTGTTTTGAAAATTGTCTTGTTGATGTCTTCTTCCTTTATCCTTACTTGATGAAATCCTGATCTCAAGTCAATCTTTGAAAATATTCTTTCACCTTTCAGTTGATCAAACAAATCATCAATTTTGGGTAAAGGATACTTATTCTTTATGGTGACCTTATTAAGTTGCCTAAAATCAACACACATAATTTTAAAAGGTTCCATCCTTCTTCTTATGTGTATATACCCCTTTTTTAAAAACTCTTCAAGTTGCATATGTAACTCCTTCAATTATGGTGTACCCATTCTATATGGTGTCTTGGACATTGGGGTAGCTCTTGGTACCAAATGAATAGAGAAATCAATGTCACTCTTTGGTGGAAATCATGGAATTTCTCTAAAAACATCTTCAAAATCCCTCAATATTGGATTGTCTTCAATTCTTGCCACTGTATCTTTGGTTGCTTCCTCCATATGGGCTGCAAAAATTTGACATACCTTCATGAAGCACTTCTTCAACTGCATAGATGAAATCTCTCTAACATCTACAACTCTTGGAATGCCTTGAATCTTGCCTTGTTTCCCTTCCTCATCAAGACATGTGATTGTCTTGTTGTAACAGTCTCGGATAGCATGATGTTTTTCCAACCAATCCATGCCAACTAGATAGTCGTATGAACCCAATGGTATGATGTTTTACATCTACCTTTGTGTTGATTCCATTCATGTATATTTGAAAATATTTAACCAACTCATTGATCTTTCTCTTAGCCCTCGTGGCTAACTGGACTAACCAAGATTTCTTATGCTTGCTTATTTGCAAGTGAAATATTTCAATAATGTTAGAATTTATGTAACTATGGCTAGCTCTAGAATCAATTAAAATTGTTATGGGTTGGTTATCAATCTTACCTTCCACTTCGATCATGGAGGATTGATATTCTTCTTGCTTGTTGTCCAAGGTTGCATAAATCCTTGGGATTCTTCCTCCCATGTCTCCCATTGTTTCAGCCTCCTGAATGTTGTGGAAAGTCCTCATTCTTTCTCCTTTATGAGGGAATTCCCTATATCAGTGATTCCCTTCACATCCCCAACATTGAGCAGGCTTCTACCTCAATCTTTTCCCAAATGAATCTGCATTATTTTCATCATTTTAAGTTGTCTGGCCTTGTTGATTTGCGTGGGAGTTATTTTTGAATAATTGTGGCTTGAAACCTTTCTGCCTTTGAATGTTTTCCCTTTCATCTTGTCATTCCAAGCCTTTTGGAACATTGGCCTTCCTTTTCTTTTCTCATAAAGGTGCCTTTATTTCCTTATGGTTTCTTCCAAGGTCTTGGGGTTATCATATTGAATCTTGTCACTATAGAAGGAGGGTAACCGACTTAGAAACCTTTGTATTTTAAATGTCTCATCCTTGATGAAGTCAACATACTTAAACAATTCAAAGAACCACTTCTCATATTCCTTCGTTGTCGTGGTTCCCAACTTGAGTTCAAATAACTCTTTCATCTTTCTCTCATAGTAATGCTCGGACAAATATTTATCTTGGAAATATCCTTTGAACTACCTCCATGAGATCCTTTTCTCATCAAGGTTCTTGGCCTGCTTAAGTTAATCCCACCACATGGTGGCCTTTCCTTGCAAATAGTAGGTGAAAATTATAGCTTCTACCGGGGATGGGTAATCATGCAGCTGGAAATATTTCTTTATTTCCAACAGCCAGGCCTTTCCCTCTTCTCCTTTCCTATGCTCACCATTGAAACTAGGTGGATTGATTTTCCTAAGTTCACCTTGCAAGATGTCTGCCTCAGGCATTCTTATTTACCTCCGAACAAGGGACACACTTGGGTTGCTCCCTGGCCCTGACCTTGCATGAGTTATTCTAGTGTACTTCCTTGGAGAATGATGGTGCATGCTCATGCTTCTTTAATGATTATCATTTCCATGATCATCCCTTTTGCTATGGGACCTCGATGTTGATACTTGTCTAGCACTAGTTGTTTTCTTGGTGCCAGAGTCCTTGTTGACTTACTTATGCAACATGTTTAAGATTTGAAATATCTATTCATGAGCCTTCATAATCCTTTCATTATCATCCATGTAGCTCTGCACTTCCCTATGCAGGCTTCTCATAGTGACATGCTCTTTCCTATCTCTCCTTCCATTTGACTCTATCCCAACATTCCTCATGCTGACATGCATACCT
>ML875951.1:0-12867 GCA_009831015.1 Picea engelmannii
ATGCCAATCGAGTATAATGTTAGCTAGGTTATCTGTAATTTGATTCAATTGTCTTGGAATATGTGTAAATGTAATGAAATCAAAATGTCGAGATAAAAGTCTAAATTGCAGGTATTTGCGAAAGAGGCAAGGATCGTGGACACAGTACACATTGTTGAGCTGGAGGACGACTAGTTGGGAGTCAAGTAAGACGCTAAGGTGGCGAATATGATGATGGATGGAATCGACGAGGAGGCCAATGACGATAGTGTACTTGACTTGGTTGTTGGTTGCTGAACCCAAACATATGCCGCTAGAGTGGAGCAGTTCATGTGAGGGGGTATAGAGGGCCCAAGCTGTCGAAGTAAGATTTTGTGTCCAACGACTGGCACCGTCGGCGTAACCGATGTGGTAGGCCGATGGAGGAAGCATATGTCATTAACACAAATGATAGTTTAGACGTGAGGTAGGGAAAAAAGATTAAAAACACTATAAAAAGAGATAACCTAATGTAGAATGGCTACACTTAGGCGTAAAATTTCTTTAAGTATAGCCCATTGACGAGTTCTTTGAGAGAGAGGCCTTCAGGGGAATCTAGGATGTATGTGACTTTTGTGAGGCAATGTTGGATAATATAGGGGCCATGCCACAGTGACTCAAATTTTCCATGACCGAGGGTATCGTGAGCGATATTGTAAGCAAGGACGAGCTCGCCTTCATGAAATGAGTGAAGGTTGACATGGTGATAAAAGGTGGCCTTCGACCGTTTTTTGGCTGCCTCATTATTTTGTAATGAAGATCGACGATATTCATCCAGGGACTCTAAGTTTAGCAAGCACTACTCCGTTGGAGTAGTTTCAGGTAATAGCTCAATTATGGTGCGTAAGGTGGGAATTTCACACTCGATAGGAAGAGTGGCCTTGACCCCATGGACTAGATGAAATGGTGTGAAACCAGTGGCCGTTTTCATGGCCGTACGGTAATCCCATAGTGTGGAAAATAACATATGATGCCAATTGGTCTTATGTTTGTTAACCGTGTGCTGTAACATGGTTTTGAGGACCTTGTTAACTGCTTCGACCTATCCGTTGGATTGAGGGTAATATGGTGAGGCAAACTCGTGGGAGAATCCTAACCATGATCAGAGTTCGACGAAAATCTCATTCTCGAAATGTTTCTCGTGATAAGAGACTAGTTGGAGTTGTACTCCAAAGCAGGATATGACGTGATTAAAGAAAAAGTGCGCTGCAGTGTCAGTGGTGTTGTTGAAGGTAGGCATGGCTTCAGCCCATTTTGTGAAGTAATCGACTGTGACAACAATGTATTTGTGTCCATTGCTGGATGGGGGATTACAAGTCATGAAGTCAATGCCCCATTTACAAAAGGGGCCTGCAGTAATGACTGGGTGGAGAAGAGCAGGTGGTGCTCGTGATTTGTTGGCATAAAGCTTCCATTTATCGCATCGCTTCATGGCATGAATGCAATCTTGAAACAATGTAGGCCAAAAATAACTTACTCAGATGATTTTCTGAGTAGTGGACATCCCCGAGAGATGACCCCCGCACGCGTCGCTATGACAGTCATTCAAGACTCTATCGGCCTCGTCAATGGTCAAGAATTGATGGAGTATGATGTCGACCCCTCGCCGATATAAGATATCTCCGATGAGGAGATAGCGGGGGGCCTGGTGGAAAATACGATGACGATCATCTTGTGAGAGGTGGTTACCGAAATTTTGGGTTTAGAGGTAGATGAGGAGGTCGCCATACCAAGGATCATCCGAAGTGATATAAAAGAGATGTTCATCAGGGAAGTCGGCATTGATGGGAGCACTGGTAGTATTGGAAGGGAAGGCTGTGAAAAGTTTGGCGAGGATGAGAGATTTCTTTCTCTTGGGTGTTGAAAATTCGAGATCGTACTCCTGGAGGATAACAATCCATCGAGCAAATTTTCCATTAATTTGCTGACGACTGAGCAAGTATTGCATGGGGTTGGAATCTGCTATGGACTGCGAGGACGACTGCAAGGGCTAGTTTCTCTTCGTGATTATACTTCAGGGGTGGACCTGAGAGGTTTTTACTAATGTAGTAAATGACATGCTCACGATCGTCATTGTCGATTTGAACGAGAAATCCTGCTACTGAGATAGCTGATGTTGAGATGTAGAGGATATAGTCGCGATTATAGTCGGGTGAACTAATTAAAGGGGCGTTGGAGAGTGCCATTTTAAGGTCATCGAATGCTTTTTGGGCATGTTCATACCAGTGGAATGGGATTTCGTGGTGTAGTAAGCGAAGGAAACTGTGTGCTCGAGTGGCATAGTCTGGGACAAATCGCTATAAAAAGTTATCTTTTCCTTGTAGGCTCTGGAGTTGGTGTAAATTCTGGGGGGGTGGAATTTCTGTGATGGCCTAGACTTTGAGGGGGTCCATGGTAATACCGCTTTGGGAAATGATGAATTCGAGGAGGTGCCCGACAGTGACGTAGAACACACACTTGAGGGGGTTCAAGCGGATGTTGTACTAACGACATCGTTGGAAGATGATCCATAAATCATCAAGATGTTGGGTGCGTTTCTTGGATTGCACTGTGAGGTCATAAAAGTATGCAAGGATGATATGAGCTAGATCATGAAAAATGTATGTCATAGCCCATTGGAAAGTTGCGCCAGTGTTCTTTAGGCCAAAAGGCATGACACGATATGAAAAAGTACCCCAAGGGGTGGTGAATGCGGTTTTGTACTGATCGACTGGGTGGATTTGGATTTGGTTATAGCTAGAGAAACCGTCCATGAAGGACAGAGCCTTGTGGACTGCATAGTTGTCGATAATTTGATAGATGAAAGGCATTGAAAAGTTGTCTTTGGGACAGGCGTGATTGAGATCATGAAATTCCGTGCATACATGGATAGTGCCCTATTTTTTGTTAATGGGTACAGGGTTGGAAACCCATGAGGTATAGGCGATGGGGTAGATGAACCCAACCGCACGTAATTTTTCAATCTCAGCTTTGATGGCTGCTACTTTGGAATGGTGTAGCGGTCGTTGTTTTTGACGAATCAGTGTGATATCAGGCCATGTGTCTATGCGATGTTCGACAATAGAGGGATCAAGGCCAGGCATTTCATTGTATGACCAGGCGAAAATATACCGATATTCTTGGAAGAGGGCTTTATAGGCGGTGATTTCTTGAGGAGTGCATGCGGCACCAATGGTGATTTCCTCGACGACTCCATTTTTGATGGAAATATTGATTTTGATGGTCAGGGAAATGTTGGCCATGTTGCCTTCTTCAAAAGCATCAGGGGCAGGGATGGGGTTGTTGAACCAGTCGATATGCCATGATGGGATAAAATTCTTGGTTTCGACTGCATATATGGGTTGTTGGTTAGGAGGCATGAAGGCTTCCTGTGGAAAGAAGAGTGCTCTGTGGTGCAGCGCATCCCATGGGTAGTCGGGGGTGTTTAATTCTTCGAGTATGTCCTTGTCACAGTGGAATTGGCGGGAATACAAGGGATCACAAAGAGTGATATCGATGACTGTCACCGTGTGGTTGTCCTTTGGGGATGAAGAAGCAAGGGGAACGACACAATTATATTGCGATGGTTCGCTCGACATAAACCAAATATCGAGGTACTGAGGAGTACCGGTGGTAGTTGGATGTAAAATTTCCGTAGGGAAATGAATGGGAGAATTGGGGGGATTTGGGGGTAAATCCTCAGATAACTCATCCAAGAACCACGGAGGAATAGGGAGTGCCTCTGGTTCAGGATAAATGATATGAAGAATCTCTAGTGATGAGGTAAGGTTAATCCTCGATTCTATAGGGGGTGCAGGGGTTTGAATCAAGGTCAATTGGCATTGCCTGTATTCAATGATCATAGGACATTGGTATGTAAAATGATCTAAGGATTCACATAGAGATCAAGGGAATCTCATACGTTCATTGATTGAAGTTGTGACATAATGGATGTCAGTGATGTTTGGTAGGGATGATGTAGCTGGATTGGGTTCATGTTGGGAGCTTTGGCGTACCGCGACTAATGTCTTCCAGAATTGAGGTAGTGCTGGGCAATGGTGTGTATAATGGCCATATTCAGAACATATGGCACAAGCGAATTTGGTTCCCAACCATTTACTACTTGCGTTAGGGGAGATAGCGGCAATACTTGCTACAGTGACGAGCATTGATGGTGTTTTATTGAGTTGGATTAGGTTGCGTAACTCGGGTAGAGATGGGCATTTGTTGGTTGGGTGTCCATATTTATCACGTAGCACGTAAGGAGGTTGGATGCGTGGGGGGAGTGGAGCTGTGGGCTCCTTCTTCTTTCTCCTGCCCCCAACTGTGGCAGGGAGGTTAGTGAGTGGGGGTGTAGAGGGTATGGTGGGAGTGAGTATGGGAATTGTCATCGAGATTCCTTTTGTTTGGGGGGGAAGGGATGGTTGAGGAACCATCTCTGGTGGATGTAAATACCAAACTGGAATTGCCAATACCATATTAGGGAGGGTAAGAGTTGCGGCTACTTGGAAGTCTTGTATGCCTGGTGGAGGGTAGAAGAAGGGGATTTGAGTGATGGCTTGGGGAACTATCTCCCAAACTGGGATATGGCCTTGGGGAGAGGTGAAATCGTGAACTGGTGGAGTCAATGAGTTCATAGGAGGCTCGTGAGGGAGGAGCTCTACGACTAGTGGGACGTCAGATATGATAGAAGTCTCCCTGGGAGGAAGGGTATCCTCCATGTCAGTTCTTTTGGATGATACGACGCATACCTGATTGGAATGATGAAGGAGTGGTGGTGCACCATGGTAAGTTCCTAACAATGATGGGTCTTTGAAAATTCCAGGACCCATTTCTATGAGTGGGTATGCTTCATGATTAGTGTGGATGAGAGGGAGAATGTTATTGATGTTGGCAGAAGGGTTAGGCTCATAATGTGAAACTTGGTCAATGGTAATGATATTCCCATTATGGGGAAACATCATGGTTTGAAACATGAAAGAGGCAACTACCTTCATAGCGTACATGTAGCTATGACCGAACAAGATATTATAATCGAGTGGGGCATCAATAACTTCAATGTTGATGAGAATGGTCTTGCCCCTGAGTTCTACAGGGACATTTTGGAAGAGCCCTTCAGGAGAATATGGTCATCCGTCATAAGCTCTTAAGGTAATGGAAGATGGTATGAGTTCGGGGAAACCAAGTTTCTTCCATACAGATTTGGACATGATGCATGTGGATGCGCCTTCATCGATGATGCACCGATGAACTGTAATGTTTCAAATTTTCACTGGGATTTGAAAAGAGAATAGAGCAGGGAGGCGAGGTTCTCCGCTGTCAAGATCAAATGTGATGAGTTGAGTATCCGTGGGGTCGACTGCCCCCAAGGCGCAAAGTAATGATTTCTGCTGAGTGGGACAAGTTTGAAGGACTTCTAAGACTGACATGGAAGCCAGAGATTGTGCTAAGTCATCGACCAAGCTATAATTATGAGTCTCCCTAGCCTTTGGGTTGTGGACATTCCTGTGCAATGGGATGCAAGGGATGCGAAGAGGTGTTTCTGTGTTAGGGCGAGGAATCACCAACGAGGGTCCTGTTTGTGCTGGAATTGTTTCTGAGGGAATGGGAGGAGACTCAGCGGGTGAACGGTATTGATGATTATGTGTCTGTAGAAGGACTTCTTCCTCACTAGTGAGGAGGATAGTGCGATCTGCAGGATTGTTTGGGTTGAGATATTGTCCCAACTGTGGTGGGGTAGGATGTATATCTTGTTGGGTGTTCACCACACCCTAGTGTGGAATGGGGTTTTGCAGCACGACTAGGGGTGGTTGTTGCACGTATTGTTGTGGGGCCTGCTGAGGGGCAGGCGGTGCTGGAGGATGTGGTACACTTCCTGAGTCTTTCATCCATTTAAAATCAACGATTTGGGGGCAATGATGAGTATAATGACTGAACTCACCGCAAAGGGCACAAGGGAAGGTGGTTCTAATATTATTGTTATTTTTCCCTTGACGCATATTGTTATTTCCCCCCTGGGGGTTCTGATTCCATTGATTTTGGTTGCCCCCAGTAGGATGGTTCTGTTGAGGGTGATTCCCGCCTTAACCTGGGTTGCTATTGTTCCTATTTTTTTCTTTCTTTTTGGCATTATTCGACTGATGGGTCGGATTTTCCATATTTAACTGTTCAAAATTTTGATATTGCTAAAGGGGAGAGGGTTGAACAAAATTCACCCCAGCGTGAGGGTGTGGGGGAGCCATGGGTACACGGAATGGAAAGTATGGATTCTGTGGGGGTAATGATCCGTAAGGTATATAGGAAGGCGTGGTGCTTTCTCTAGTACTTAGAGTATAAGATGAGGTAGAGGGAGTACCAGAACTTGTTTGGATAGGTGGGTGTATTGTGGGTGCCAACGGTGGCCCACTGATGGGTGGAGGAAGAGAAACAGGGTATGGTTGTTGATAAGGGGGTGGAGGGTAATAAGTGGTTCCCCCATATGCCGACAGATATTGAGGTGTGCCATACATTGGTGGTTGCTGGGGTTGTGGACTGTGGTGTGTGGTATTACCAATCAATTCGTTTGTTGAGTGAGACATCCCGGGTTTGTCTTGACCAAATGGCACGGGTTTTGGGAGATCAGGAAGTACTGTGTACAATTACCCTGATTGTGAATAGATGAGGTCGTATTGTTGAGCCTTACTAATGGCTTCTTCTTTTGATTGAGGGAAGGTGGAATCTACATCTTTACCGAGGAGAGAGACAAGTAATCTGAGAAACCAATCAAGACATTGTTGTTTGGTGGTTTCGGCTTTGCACAAACTACGTCATTGACGCCACTCGTGAATGTGATCATCGATATGTGTGGCTGAGGTTTGTTTAAAATTAGAGAGTAGTTCAAGACCATTGTCATGGTGGATTGGTAATTGGAAGAAGGTCAAAAATGTTTTGGTCAAGGACTCGAAAGTTGCATGGGACCCTGATTTTTCGTCTACATACCATTTGGTTGATGGGCCAGTGAGCATGAGTTGAAATAATCGTAGTCGGATGGAATCATCCATAATGCTGTTGGAAGAGCACCATAGGTAGAAAGTTATGACATGGTTGGCAGGTTCATCCCCTGCCTTTCCTTCAAACTTGGGGATGTCTGAAGGTAGTTTGGTCGGCATTGCAAGCCATGTGGGGTCATGTAATATAGGATCATTTGTGAGTTTTCTTAGATCTGGTATGTTAAGAGAGGCCAAACATGGCATCTGGAGTGGTGGCAGAGGATTAGTTCCAGCCATGGTGTGAGTGTTCTATGAACCTGACCCTTGAGGGGGGCTAGGTGGGTTGGTGCTTCCCCCTTGAGAGGAAGTTGCCCCCCTTCTTCCATGTAAAGGAGAGCGAGTGGGCGGTGGACCTTGGGAAGTGGACCCAAGTAAGGTGGAACCAAGAAAATCTGATCCTAAGGGCCGATGAGTTGGAAAGACTAGTAACTCCCCTTAAAATAGGAGGGAGGTTTAGCAAGCGTCTTGAACGATGGAGGTTCTGTGGGTCCCCTATGATGTCCGACTAACTGAGTGGATGTGTGTGAATTGTGGTGAGAGTAATAAATAAACAAGAGCATTTGCTACAATTTTTGAACTTTACACGATATATATCTAAATAAAATGTAATCAAAAGTGCATCATACATAAAGTATTTTGAAAAAGAAGCATATATGTGGATAAGTGGGTTTTGTCCGTGTGGGGGATTAAAGAAAACAAATGCTTGTGTCCTAAAAGACGTAATGTCCTTCCTCTCAAATATCACTGGACCTTCCAATAGTACTCAACAGTGGGGTTTGAAGTCACCAGAAGAGAAACTGGTGAAGGATGAAGTAATCAGTTATAATGAGGGGTAAATGGGGCATATCCTGAAAGAGCTGGCAATATTTCCCAATAGCCACACAAAATCCGATCAAGGTGCAATTGCAGCCCACAATTTCCACCTGGGTAGATGTCCTAAAATTTGGTCACTAGGTACCTCGGTCAAAGTGCGACATTTAGATTTTTGGCCTAAAAAATGGGTCACGGGCTGGATCCCGTCCAAGAGGTGGGTGCCCCAAGGGGGGATGCACAGAACAACCAGACCTCGGCCTTCAACCCTTCACAGGTATCTCCCTGCCTAATGGTGTTAGGAACACTTGAATTATAGGATTTACAGTTCCCTATTTGACAACTTCTATTGTTTTGGCAATGTGAGAACCAGATAATGGGGATTTATTTGGATGCCTATCCCTGAAATCCTATCTAGACTAAAAAATTTCTTTTGGCACCTCCTGTGGAGGAAAACTTAGTGAGTTTTTAGAAAATTTTTAGATGTGTTTTGTTTGAGAGATTTGGGGTGTGAGCCAATCTCATTGAAATTAAATGGGAGTGGATAGTTTCATCAAGAAAAGGGTGGGGTGTTTCAGAATCACTTTGGAGGAAACTTACTTTGACCTCCACGTTTCAAGATGAAAACTATGTCAGTGATAAGTGACTTTTGTGTGTGAATGAGTGAAAGTGTGTTAATGTTTTAATGAATTAGGTGTCACCTTGCTACATGTGGACTTCACTTGGTCCTTACAAGTGTTGATTACCTAATTAACTAAATGCCTTTGGTATAACCTTGCATAATTCAAAAGTCCCTAGGAAGCTAGCATGTGGACATGTGGGTCCTTTACTATTCCTTTAACTCCGTATTGTGATTTAATCTAAGAAATATTTAAAACTATCATAGATTGTGATAATGTGGGCATGTATGGGCCCATTACAAAACCTTTAAACTTCCCTAGTGATTTAATCTAAGAAAGTAAATTCCAACACTATCCTATCTTTGTAGCATGTGGGCATGTATGGGCTCGTTACAATCTTGAGATGTGTTTGAAAAATAAACTAAGAGGAGTCCCGAGGGGGTTGTTGTCTTCTCCTAAAGGTTTTAATCTTTTTAAGGTAGATGAAATTGTCCTACAACCTCTTTCTGATTCTCAAGGTCACTTTGAAGCGTGAGAGAAGAGCATACTAAATGATTGTTATCCAACTTCTGGTCCCAATGCAAGTTTTATGTGATTACAAATGATTCCAACTTATACTTTTAGTCAAAGCAAGCCATCCATGTGGTAAAATGAAAGAAAAAGAGGAAATAATGATTTTAAACCCCCTAAGTGCCTATGCATTTTGACTAATCCATTTATATGGAGAGGGAACTAAGTGTGGTGCAGATTACAGCATGCATGAAATCATTTTTAAGAAGGCTAGGGGCCTTCCCCCAAATCACAAACAAGCTTACAATGTGTATTTTTCTGCACAGGTGCATGGGTCTCAGAGTAGATAGAGGTGCACTGAGCACCTATGCACAAACTGAAACAGATTTTTGGGCGCAGGTGCGCAGAACAACACAGTAATTTTGGCGCATGTATGCACGATGCGCGACTGTGGGCCAATAAACCTGCGCACAACTGACACACGGTCGTGAAGAAAATTTTGGATGAAATTCTCTCAATTCAGCTTTGAATTGGATGTTTTGCAGGTCGGCTTGGGCCAGTTAAGGTACTTGCAGGTTAAATAAACCAAAATAAGAGCTAGAAAAACCCAAATGGGGTAGGAAATTGATACCTTTCCCCAGTGGAGTTGCCAATCTGTTGCACCTCTTTTTTCACCTAAATGAGAAAAACATAGGTGCTTACAAGCTTAGTTGGGTTAGCTAAGCAATACAACGATAAAGGAAATTGTTAGAAAAAGAAACATAAAAGAACAAAGTAAGAATTAAACTAAGAAATAAAAGAACAACTAAACTATTGAGCATAAGGACATAAGAACAAAAAACCAATAAGACTCATGTCACCAATGGCAAGGATTATATTAGTGAAAGAAAAAACCAAGAACAAAGACGACTTTGGGTCCCTTCTTCCTCCAAGGGAGGGCTCTTGGACCCCCACAACTAAGCTCTTCTTACAACTTTGAAAGAAATGGTGAAAGAATCCCAAGCTAATCCACTCAAGAGGTGAGATGGATTGCCCAATGTAATGATGCTAGTATACTCTTGATGAGAAAAGAGGATTCTCTAAGAGAATAGCAGTAGCATAACCTTGCAAATGAATTCCTTGAAAATGTAGTGCACCCATGGCCTTGTTTTATAGCACCACTTTGAGGTATTGTGCAACCAACTTTTAGTGTGAAAAGGGGCTGTTTAGGGCATTTTTAGGTCTTTGACCAGCCACCCAGTTGGATCCAACCGAGAATTGGATGTCAAATCAACTTGGAAGATGAACCAGAAGTGGGTGGGAGGCTGACCAATCTCATAAATGCATCGTTCTCAGGTGTGCACGGCTTTTAGCGACCACAGTCGCGCATCGTGCGCATGTGCACTTTTCTTACATTTCTGGATGGCGCATGTGCACGCGCGCCCTGTGTAGTCATAGTGCACCTTAATTTTATCACTGGTTGTATAGTTTTGGACCTTTTGGAAATGATTTTTTGGTAATTTTGGTCCATGGGTGAACTCATAACTGTTTGAAACTGCTGGATTCCTGTAACCATTTGCAGACAAAATTTCAATGATAACACTTGTTTTAAAGGGGGTCTTCCAAGTGTCTTATTTTTTGAAACAGACCTAGTGGTATCCCGATTTGAGATCCAACTTGGTGAAGTACTTGGCATGATGCAACTGGTCTAACAAATCATCGATCCTGGGTAGAGGGTATTGGTTCTTGAGTGTAATCTTGTTCAATTCTCTATAGTCGATGCACATCTGCCAAGTCCCATCCTTCTTGGGTGCTATGATAATAGGTGGACCATAAGGTTAGGTTCATGGTTGAATTACTCCCTACTCTAGTAGCTGCTACAACTATTTTTTCACTTCATCTACTTCCATAACATACTGTCTGTATAGCCCAATATTTGGTATTGGGGAGTCAAGAAATAACTGTATCTTGTGATCCACTTCCATCTTAGGTGGAATCCCTTTAGTCTCTGGGAACCATCCTCTGTATGTGTGTAGAAACTCCTCCAACTGTTTTTTTTTCTCCTTAGTACATCCATCCAAAGATTCCTTTACCCTTATTGATTTGTCACCTAAATGATTACCCCTTATGAAAAGAAACAAAAATTTCTTACATAAACTAATCAACTTTTTGGCTTGGTTAGAACTAACTAGTGAGATCTTTGATTCACCTTTTGTGAGCATTGTTGATGTAGGAATTTCCATCCTTGATCAGGTGGTATTCATTTTCTCTCTGCATGAATATCACATACCTCATATACATGTAAGAGATTCTAAACACTACACCACACATGTCAATGAGTATTACATCTAACTCCACTTCATTAATGAAATATGCATTTACAACGAATTTGATCTTACACTATTTTGTGACCTTGATTTATGCATGATTGTTCACCCACCCAAATGGTTATGGGATTGGATGTTCATGAACCTCCAACCCAAGGTTACTGACTAGATCAACTGCTATGATATTGAACCATGAAATGGAATCGAATAGAGCATCTACATTGGTATTCTTGACTTGTATCTTGATATGGAAGAGTTTGTCATTTCCTTCTCTTCCTTGTGATGACGGATACTCATATTCACCTCTTTCTGCACTCAAGTGTAGGCAATATGCACATCCACACCTAAGTTCCTCTCTACCTAATTGCTTGAATCCATGGCTAGAAGGTTATTATTCTTGACATCCTTTGTATGATGCTCAGGGTTTAGCTCTGGATGTTGTTTCCAACACTTTTATTCATTGTGACCATCGATATTACAATGGTTACTTGGATAATTTCAATGATGTGTAGCGACTATAATATTCTTGTCTTTCCCCTTCCATTTCTTCTTCCCCTCCTTGGAAGCATCTTAGTGCTCTTTTTGTTTGGAACCACTTGGTTATCCTTTCTTGTGGCTTGTATTTTCCAGATATTTTGTTTGCACATAGTCCCCATCAATTGTCTTAGGCTTGAAGAGCATCACTTGATTTCACAAATGACTATTTATAGCCCCCAAGTACTTGAGGATTACATATGGGCTCTTGGGATAGATACTTAGCATGACATCCATCTTCATGAATTCCATGGTGTACTCTTTCACACTCTGCCCCTAACATTTCCTGAAGTAATGCCAATGGATTGAATGGTCCTCTACATACCTAATAAGGTAGAAATATGAATTAATGAGGGTTTTGAAATTCTCCCACTTATTTATTGGTGGATTTCCCTCCATCCTAAGTATTTTCGCGTGACTTTCCCATGAGGTTAATGCATGGCCCTCTAATTTCAGTCTAGCAAAAAAACAATTCTTCTCTTCTTCTATATGGTGGACACTGAAATAGAACTCCAATTGTTGCAACCAGTGATTCAAATTTACTACATCGATCTCACCTTGGTATTGCTTGATATCCAATTTCAATTCCATTTTAAATAAAGACTATGAAAAAGAATCACAGTGGAACTTGGCTTCTCTTTCTTGGGATCTTTCCTCGAATCCTTTTTCAGGTCTTCATTATCTCATAGTTTCCCATCTGATCTGATATCTGAGTTAGAGCCTCCAACCTCCCCAAATGGTTTGAGATTGTTTATAGAGACACCATGAAGAGAGTCATATTGCATTAGATATCAATGAATTTCTCATCCAACCTAAAAAATGTCTCTTTTGCTGGATCTCGAGGGTTGTTGTGAACAAACTCATATTCCATGGCTAGGGTTATACGACTTCCTTCTTAATCTAATTCCTAGATCGAAAAATTTCCACAAATACCAAAAATAAAATTTCTCTGATACCAATACGATTTGTAAAATTCCATGGATATTCCATTGGAACAATTCATCACAACATATCTTAATATTCTGAAATATTGGACCATGCAATCTAATTTTTTTTAGATAC
>ML875953.1:0-10579 GCA_009831015.1 Picea engelmannii
TACTATTTCTTGAATCAAACTTCATCAACTTACCAAACTTCATCAACTTACCAATGTATTCGTCGCACATTGAAATGTTTGCATTCTGATCCAAATTTCTCATATAATAACTAAGTGAAAGTCCATAGCAATAAGGATAAAAGCAATAAGACCAAATCCATTACAACTTTCATAAGATCAGAACAAAACCAATAAATTTATGCCCAAAAGTTTAGCAATCAAAAATATCCAAATGCGCAATCAAGGTAAGATAATGCTCAAGGACATAAGTTCAAGAAAACTTTTAGCAGTCATGTGATAAACCAGTGGTCAAGTGTCTTTCAGCAAATCAACCAAAGACGACGACAATCTAAGCAACGAAAGAGGTGTTTTCACACTTGCAGTTGTGAAAACTGAGTCGAAATCAAATTATAATTGTCGCGAAAATGAAACAAACGTCTAGAAGCACAATGCGACGATGATTCGTCATTGACAAGACAAGAGGTGTAGGCAGTGTTTTTTTAGAGCAATTAAAAAAATGATTTGGCTGCCAACAGACCTTCAACAACGTGGCCCGAAGAGTTAACAAACTCTTCTAACTCCCTCAGAAGTCTTTTACCCACAGTGCTCTTCCTCGGCGATCTCCCTTTCACGAGTCGGGAAATCAGGTTTCGCAGACTTGCGAACCTTGTGTGCACCTCCTGTGCAATATGAAACTTCGAATCTTGATCCCCGATGTCAACGGTCAACACTTCTATGTATCGGGGATTTCCCTATCGGGAAATCGGCAAATGAAAGGTGGTGATTTACTTACCTTTCGAAACCCCGA
This sequence comes from Picea engelmannii, assembly GCA_009831015.1. Lineage (NCBI taxonomy): Eukaryota > Viridiplantae > Streptophyta > Pinopsida > Pinales > Pinaceae > Picea > Picea engelmannii. The sequence continues at coordinate 809 of ML875953.1, forward strand.
ATGCCGATGCGCGATGCCACGTGCTGTCCCCCGCTCCATCTCCGTGGGACCCATCGCAACTCAGGACTTCGCTGTTTCTTTGTGCTCCCTTCGACTTCAAAAACGCCGAAGTGTCGAGTCCCGACTCCTCGGGATCTCGTGCCACCTGTCCCTCCGACGATCGACGGCTCCGATTAAATCGAGAAATCGCAACTTGCGATTTCGACGTGCATGCAACTCTTGCACTCACCAACCCCGATATGCCGATGTTCGACGGCAAACGGATTCTCTAGTGCTCCTGCGAGTTAACCCCCTCGCAACTCCTCCGCGATCTGCCGGTCAGCGGGATTTCGTGACTCTCCACAACAAATTCAAGTCGTCGATTCTCTTCCTCTTGAAGAGTTCTCCGCTTCACCACCTGCGTCCCGTGCAACTGAAGCAGAAGTACTATCCCTCCTGAGCTTCTACCAACTCGGACTCCTCCAGAGTGTTTGCACACACTCCCTGTGCTCAACCTTCAACCACTCTCAACAGTACTTGAAGTCTTCCAGGTTCCGCGCTTTCACAGTCACAGCAACCCTGACCTTTCTTTTCTCAGGCTTGCTACTGAGACTTCAATCCGACCTGCACGGCCTGAATAACCCAACACGATTTTGGTCGACGAGAATAAGAGCTTCACTATTGAACCTCCTCAACGCACTCTATGCGGAGGAATTCGATTGCACTCTATGCAGGAATCTCCTGGTTCAGACAGTGAAACAACTTAGAACTTATTCCCTCATTCTCTCAGGTTCCGAACCTGATATGCAATCACATATGCAGCATATAGAAGATAAGCATAAAAAGAAGCAAGTATGCAACCGCATAATATCAACAACACACAGAGATCAAACACGTCCATGAAATTGAATCAAAGCTTTCCTATTAATTCAATATTTGTACATGGGGTTTCTTCACAAGCTCTCTACTCTGCTCTCCCTTGCTCCTGTATGAAATGAGAATGATGATCTCAATGCTAATGCTGAATAATAATACAATGTTACAAAGGAGGGTGCCTATATTCCGTTTTCCCTCTTGAAAGCAAAACTGTCTAATCTACAGTTAATTCCTATCTAACAGCATTAAAACTATTAAATGCCTTCCTATCTGCATTACAATACAAGTACGCTTCATATGAATGCTTTCATTCAAATGGCGGTGCAACAATCTTTTCAAAGCAATTCAAAAATGCATGTGTTGGCGCTGTCCAGCTGTATGTTCTTTCCTCCACGCGCTAGCTCGCTTGATGAAGTCGTAGATGCTCCTGCATCAAATATCAACAAGAAGATGATGATGTAAAATATCAACAAGAAGATGATGATGTAGAATATCAACAAGAATATGATGATAATGAAACACGGGGAAATGAACCATATATTGATGAAGAAAACAATGAAGAAACGCCCTTCCCAAAAGCTCCATCAAAAAGAGTTCAAAAGAATCATCCTGAAAGTCATATTGTTGGAGATAAAAATGCAGGAGTGGAAGCAAGAAGGAAACTCACTTTTGACTAAGAACAAGCAATGTTATTGCTAATAGAACATAAGTCATTTAAAGAAGCTAGAAAAAGTAAATATTGGATAAAAGCAATGAATGAATAACCAGACCAAATAGAAAAGAACCAAACTTGGGAACTAGTTCCAAGACCCAAGGACAAGAATGTGGTAGGAACCAAGTGGATCTTCAAGAGAAAACTAAATGAAAATGGGGAGATTATAAAGAACAATGCCAAATTAGTTTGCAAAGGATATTCCCAAGTGGAAGGTATTGATTTTGAAGATACTTTCTCTCTAGTAGAAAGACTTGAGGCCATTAGAATGTTCCTGGCATTTGCATGCTTCAGAAATTTCAAAATCTCTCAGATGGATGTCAAGTCAGCATTCCTTAATGGAACACTAGAATAAGAATTATATGTTGAGAAACCAGAAGGATTCATGTTAACAGATAATTAGGACTATGTGTGCAAGCTAAAAAAGGCCCTGTATGGTCTTAAACAAGCCCCCAAAGCATGGTTCTCAAGGCTTGATCAGTACCTACAAAAACAAGGATATAAGAGAGGGACTACTGACAACAACTTATACATCAAAATTGAGGATCAAAACATGATTGTTGTGGTGGTATATGTACATGACATCATATTTGGAAGTAATCTTACTACACTAAGTAGAAAGTTTACAACCAAAATGCAAGAAGAATTTGAAATGTCTATGCTGGGAGAATTGTCCTTCTTCTTAGGTTTATAAGTAAATCAAATAGAAAATGGAATATTTGTTTCCCAAGCCAAATATATCAAGGAAATGATAAATAAATTCCAAATGGAAGACAGTAAACCTATGAGTACTCCCATGGTCATTGGATGTAAACTAAGCCTAGAATATGACTCACCAAAAGTGGACCAAACGATTTACAAATCAATGGTTGGAAGTTTGCTCTATTCAACAACAACAAGACTTGACATCATACAAGTTGTAGGACTCATGGGGAGATTTCAATCTGTACCTAAAGAAACTCACTTAAAAGTGGTAAAGAGAATATTTAGACATCTTAAACGCACCTTAGAACTTGGATTATGGTATCCAAAAGATAAAGACTTCAATATAATTGCATACACAGATGCAGATTGAGCCGATAGTATAGATGATAGGAAAAGCACCAATGGAGGAGCATTTTGTCTAGGAAAATGTCTGGAATCATGGCTAAGTAAGATAAAAACATCCACATCACTATCTACAACAGAGGAATAATACATTATTGTTGCATCTTGCTACACACAAGTTCTTTGGATGAAGCAAACATTAGAAGATTTACAAATAAGATATGATAATCTCATCACTATTAATAGTGATAACACTAGTGCCATAAGTAAAAAAATCTAGTAATTCATTCTAAAACCAAACACATCCCAATTAAACACCATTTTCTAAGAGATCAGGTTACCCAAAAAGTGGTTAAAATAGTGTATGTAGACACCAAAGAACAAATTACATACATATTCACAAAACCTTTTCCCAGGAGTACTTTTGAAAATCTTCGACAGAAATTGGGAGTAATTCATAAACCTCATTAAAACCATAAAAATTGTATCAGAAGAAAAGGGGAACATGGCCAGGGGGAGAATTTCCACAAGGGGAGTGAAGAAACATCCCCTCTGTCATTGTTGTCAAAGAGGGAGGAAATGGATAAGCAACATAAATAAAAATATTTCAAAAACAAAAGGTTTCCATCAATGCCAAAGGGGGAGAATGTTGGACACATGGTACGATATTGTCATTGATGTCAACAGGGTGCAGAAGAATCCAGTATAAACCCAAAGCTCAAAAGGAAGGACATTAATCAAAGCTCAAAAGGGAGAGTGCATTGCAGAAACGTTATCGAGGTTGAAATCCCCATAGTAAAACTCCAAAAAAATCAAGAAAGAATCATGTCCATTGATATACTTCTTGGGAAAATCTTGAACTGTCAAATCACGCAGAAGCCAAAGCCTACACAGAAGAAACCCATGTGAAGAATCATGGAAATCTAATCATCCATTCAAATTTTGGAAGTAATTGCAACCATCAGATCAATTAGAACCACTGATCAAATCCAAGTGGAAGGATAGCATAAGTTTCAATACATTGGAGATAAGGCAGAGGAACGAACTCACGAAGTCACAAAATTTCGCCATATGTTAGATCAAGGAAGGAATTTGGATGAATTCTTGACCATCTGATCGAGTTTAGTGGAAGGATAGTGTAAGCCATAAATATCCCAGAGTCTCGGATTAAATGAACTATCGTCAACCGTTGATCTGGAGTCAAAACATTGGAACCGTCAGATCACAGTAAAAGAAAGGAGATGGTCAACTCTGGCATTGACCACTCCAGTGAAAAGAAGCCAATAATTTGTAAGTTTACCCGAAGGCCAAATCCCTGAAGTCACGAACTTTCGTCAACCATTGATCTGGAGTAAAATATTGGAACCATCAAATCACAGTAGAAAAAAGGAGATGGTCAACTCTGGTGCTAACCACTTCGGCGAAAAGGGGTCTAAAACATATAAGGTCACCCGAAGGCTGGAGCCCTGAATTATCGAAGTGAATGAGGGCCATTAGATCTGGGAAATGCATGGTAACTATTGGATGAGTATAGGCAGGTCCAATGGTGGCCAACTTCGGCATTGACCACTTCAGTGAAAAGGGGTCTAAAACATGTAAGTTCACCCGAAGGTCGAAGCCCCGAAGTCCCGAAGTGAATGAGGGTCGTTGGATAAATAATTTAGGTGAAAACTAAAACCGTTCGATATATGATCCAAAGGGGAAAGACATATGACGCTTCAGGAGATCCACATCAGCAAGACCACGTCAGCAAGGACACGTGGTGCAATTAGATGGTGACAAGTGTCAAGGTCTAGTTGGCAATTTAGGTATACGTAAGTCATGAATCTAGGTGACACATGGCATCCACTCAGTCATTTACACATCAACAGTGACATTAGCAAGCTACGTCACTCATGGAGTATGTCCTTCGAGGATATCCAATTTCTCCTACCAGCAACTACATGAAGCACTGAAGGGTGAAGTTCCAAAGTAAACGAGAATCGTTCATCTCAACATGCAATTAAAATGTGACCATGTATATTGATAAGAGATTAAGCACATGTTTGGCTTAATTCCTAGCCATCGCCTATGGTCGTATGGAATAGAGGTCCCGAAGTGTTTTTTTGCGAAATTTAACACACATAATAGTAAATTTATCTCGGTCAAGAAGGAACGTTGAACCAGATAGGATATGCAATTTGGCCTGATTTATCTTAAGTAATCCAATACTTGCAATACATTAAAAAATCTAATCAAAAAGCTTATATCTGACCAACGTAAAATGAGAATGAAATAAAGAGGCATGGGATCGAGTTAAAATGAAATCGATCCATATCAGTGATTGATTTATGAAAATCACTCTCACTAAATTGAAAATATTTCATGATAATGTTTGAATAATAATGGAGAAAAATAAATGTTATTATTGTTAATTTAAATGAAGAGGTGTGATGGTCCAAATAAAGGGACACAATGCTTCAACAGTCACAACGGTTGGAAAACTATATAAGCAAGAAAGAACGGTGAAGAAGAAGTGTCTATTTAGTCCATATCAGAAGATCAAAACAAAAGTAGAGTCCAAAAAGAGGAATTGATGATACTAACGTAGTGAGGGTGGAAGGGAGGAGAAAGGAAGGATTTGTATCCTTTACTAGATAAGGGAGTTTGTGCTTCCTAGGGTTGGTGCCCTAAAATATAAGGGAGTTGGTGCTTCCTAGGGTTTGTGCCCTAAAGACAAGGGAGTTGGTGCTTCCTAGGTTTGGTGCCCTAAAAAAAAGGGAGTGGTGCTTCCTAGGTTTGGTGCCTTGAGGAAGGGGATTTGTGTCTCCTAGAGTTGGTTCTCTAAAAAGGATCAATTTCCTTCACTATTATTTATAAAACCTTGTAATTCTTGTTAATTATATTTATATAATTGATTTTAAATACAAGTCTATTGTTGATCTATTGTGGCAATTAATAAAATATCAAAGTAATTACTAATTTTTTAAAAAGGGTAATATTGATTCACCCACCCCCTCTCAGTATTTCCAATAGTTGTAAGTTGGAAAGAATGGGGAGGATGCTACTAAGATGAAACTAGAACCTTGTGATATGTCTTGATCTCCTTCAGACTATAGCATAGAGGTTTCCAATGGTACACCCTAGCAATGAGGCTCTATAATTCCATGCTCTTCTTACATGTTAAAGCCTTGGAAAATGATGGATCGCTCGAGGGACTGTTAAGTAGGGAAGCAGATGCCTGAGCATGGTGAGTATGGAAATGAAGAGGCGACTTGAATATTCTAGTTGGGATCAAGAAGGAAATATAGATCCTAGGTGTGTTAGAGAAGATAGTGAGTTGAGTCTCACTCATGGTAGACATGTGGAACCGAGATATATTTATATAGGTAAGTATTGGGATGAATTTCATATGCTATCTTGTGTTTATAATATATATTCTTCATTTATGAATTTGATTGTTGCAAAATTCACTATGACATGCATATTTTTCCTTTGATGATTATTGTAGGCATATGTTGGAATGCCAAAAAACTTGGAGGTGTTCCAAGGTAGTTAAAGGAATTGCAAAAACATCAGTATCCAATAAAATAAACAACCATTCAAAATTGCAATGAAGAGGATGGCATTGCAAATGTTATGGAAGAATGAAGAGACAGAGCATTTCTAGAAAGAAGGGAACATCGAGGATAGTGTTATTCTAAGGGGGTGGGAATGTAATATCCTAGTTTTGAAAGTTTGGATGTTTTGTACCTAATGTCAGGAGTCGATTTATTTGAAATGACCATGTGTGTAGATGAGGTAAATATCTTGTATGAATTCCTAGTGTGAAGCTCAAAGCCAAGGCTTGACTAGTGAATGTCTGGGCATGTATTTTTATAAATATGTTTTTGATATACCATGAGGCAGATTTTCCATGGTATACTCAAGATATGTAAATATTATTTTGAAAATAAATATAAAGGTTTAAAGTCAGCTGCAGAAGAGAACTAGAGGAGCTATGAGTCGAATAGAGGAGAAGAGAAAAGGGTGTCTAAGGGGTTAAGGAATAATCTTGATTTTCCTAAGTCTCCTAGCCTTCATATTTTAACCATATTCCTTAATAAAATCCCAACCACCAATCATTGAATGCAAGTGGTGGTTAGTGGGGAATTATCCCTTCCTTGGTTATGAAAGCATAAGGATTGAATACAATCTATGAGGAGTGTGAGAGACTCAATTTCCAATGGATTCTAACTACATAGATATTCGAGTTATCTCTTTTCCTATTCCATCTCTTCATGCATTAGAATTTATCATTCATATTGGAGTATGGTATGTCCATTGTGTTGTGATTATCATTGATGGCAGGTGTGATTGTCATTGATGGCAAGATCAGAGTATGCAATGATGGCAAAGCGGGGACAATGAAATCCCGGGAGGAGAAGCAACAGTGATCTTTGGATCCCATTGAGAATTCCCAATGAACGTAAGATCTGAGCCCGAAATCCGACTAGCGTTGGATCCAGGAGAACATGCACGTTCGTTAAAGAGCAAGGTGAAGCGGGGTTACAAAATCCTGAAGGCAGGAGGACAGTTTCGGATACCGGGAGTTGGAAGAGTCAAGACTCTTCGTCATCAGGAGTCCTAGAATCGCGAAATGAGAAAACCCGAAACCCAAAATAGGCACACCAACAAAGAATTTCGCAGACCGGGAAATAACTCCATTTCGGGGTCCCGGATACCGGGAGTTAAAGTGTCGAAACACTTCATCACAGGAGTGTCGAAATGCCGAATCGCCGAAATCCGAAAACCCAAAACCCGAAATAGGCTCACCAACGAAGAATTTCGCAGACCGGGAAATAACTCCATTTCGGGGTCCCGGATACTGGGAGTTGAAGTGTTGAAACACTTCATCATAGGAGTGTCGAAATGTCGAATCGTCGAAATGAGAAACAACGAAATACCGGATCTTTGAACTGACTCCATTTTGTAAATTCAGATACCGAGAGTTGGAGGAGTTAAGCGACGAGACTCTTCACCATAGGAGTCTCAAAATGGCGAAATACGAAACGCCGAAATGTCGTTGATCCAACTCCATTTCGGAGTTTCGGATACTGGGACTTGGAGTTGTCAAGAACTCTCACATCAAGAATGTCAAAATCGCGATATGTGAAATCACGAAGAGATCTGGACCGTCGAATCATCAAGAGTGTGGACCATTGATCTGACTCCATTTCAGAGGTTCGGATACCGGGAGTTGGAAGAGTCAAGAGTTGAGACTCTTCATCAAAGGAGTCCCGAAATTCCAAAATGCGAAATGCCGAAATGTGAAATGTGAAAACACCTTTTTGGTGTAAGCCTTGGTCACCGCCAGAGGTCACATCGTCAAAGAGTTGTAGAGAAGAGCTCGAAGAGACAAGCTCCATTTCGGAGTTTGGGACATGGAGAATCGAGACTCTTCACCACAAGAATGTCGAAATTCCAAAATGCCGAAATGCGAAATAAACGCAAGATCCTATGGATCTAATCCAATGGTGCAGGTGAATTTAAGTATGATCAGAGGGCTATTGTTGCACTTTAGAGTGTAACTGCTAGAAACGACTGATGGCTTCTGCCAGAGGGATGAAACAGGCCTCAGTGTGATCGCCAAAGAAGATGAAGAGGCTCGAGGCATCTTCCGGTGGAAGGAAAACTATTCTTAGAAGTGATTGACAGATGGAAGAGTGTTGAAGCCTATAACTGCAACAGAGAGGATCAGCTCGACTTTGATAGAGAAGACGAAGAGTCTCAACTGCGAGATAGGCTAAGAAATCTCAACATAACACCCAGTGATGATGGATGCATGGGTTTAACTACTAGAGAAGTTGAAGTGTTTCCATGATGATCAGGCAGAGCACTCGACATGGAGAGAGCATGCAGAAGTATGGTGAGATAGCATGCACAAGGTGCATAGAGACTATAAGTATGCAGAGCAAAGAAGAGATGGGGGTTGTTGTTGTTCAGAGTGATCAAGGAGTGTAGAAGGAGGAGTGTGCAGCAGCGGAAACACAGAGAAGAGGAATGGTGCATTGAATGGACATGGCACACAGAGCATAAAAGGCAGAGGCACAGAAAGCGCAAGGGAGGTGTGCAGCAAGACAGTGAGGCAGTAAAGGAAGGTTGAGGTGCTCTTGTAGAGAAAAATAGAAGATCAAAAAATGCAAGAAGATGCAGACAGAGAGACACTGATACAGGAGAGCAAAGAAGCATAGCAGAACAATGATAAGCCTGGTAAGCCAATGATAAATATTGTATCACTGTGATAAATTTATATATAGTAAACTTTCTATGTTATGGTGGAAGGGAGGTGCTAGGGAGGATTGTTTTCCTTAGAGGTTCAAGTGGGTGCTTGAACATAGGGAGTTGTAGCTTCCATCTGGTTGCAGCCAGAGAAACCAGGGTGGCAGGGTGGTGCAAGGGAGAATTGTTGTTCTCTGTTACACAGGTTGGTGCCTGTGTGACTGGAAGTTGGTGCTTCCATCCAGATGGTGCTGGAACACTTAGGGAGTTGGTGCTTCCTTCTAATGGGTTCTAGAGAAACCAAGGAGTTGGTGCTTCCTTCTAGTTGGTGCTAGAGAATCCAGAGAGTTGGTGCTCTCAGCAAGTAGCAGCTTGCAAAACAGAGGTTGTAGCCTCATTATGAGTTGGTGCTCATATGTATGATAATGTAAAGAATGTAAAGATTACTTATCATATAAATAAGAAGAGGTTTTTACCCTGTATGGGTTTCCTCAAGAAATATCTGTCTCTATGTATCTCATATGTGTGACTGATGTTGAATGTTCTATTGCTTACTTCCCTGCATTATTGTGACTGTCATTAAATGTTGTGTAAAGAGTTTAAAATAAGCATAATTGTTTAAGCCCAATAACAACTGATTCACCCCCCCCCCCTCTCAGTTGTCCAAAACATTGTATTATTGGTCATTAATTCGATTTGATTCCATCAATTGGATCTATTATATTCGCTCATGTGTTCCCATGCTAACATAGACATTGTAATGGGGAACTTGTCAGTGACCAGGGGGAGGTATGGAAGAGAAAATTGTGATCCTTATGGGATAGAGATGAAAGGAAATAGAGTAGAATAGACCATGGGTTTTCTAGGAAACCATTCCCATTCCCTGTAGATTGTTGCTCATCGATTGCTCAAGAACC
>WSFP011464827.1:0-18481 GCA_009831015.1 Picea engelmannii
ATAAATTTCTTGAAAAATAAACCTATGAAAAAGATATTGAATATTACTTATTTAAATTTTAATATATTTTTATTATTATTAAAAATATATTATTAATAAAACTAAAAAAATGCTATGAGTAATCAATCTCCAATCACATCAAATCATTGAATATTTAAAAAGTATTCAATAATATAATTTATTATGAAAAATAAAAATATACACCATACACATATTCCATTTTTTAAACTATCATTTTACAATTATATCATTTAAAATGCAACCATCATTTTTTAAATTATTCTTTACAACTATGTCATTTCAAATTCAGTTTTTTTTATAAAATATATTATTATTATTGAAACTAAGACCATCACTTGGTTCCATAAATTAATGAAATTTCAATTAAAAAAAAATTAATATTCTTAAAATTAATATAGAAATGATTTTTTTTTTTTTTGTATATTTATCAGAAATTCAAGGAAAATAAAAAAATTATTAGATTTGTAAATTTAAATAATTATTTTTGTATAATCTGAGTGTTCAATAAGTTTTTCAATATACTGAATTTATTTCTACATTCAGAAATGAATTTTAAGAACAAAAAATAATGATTTCTTATAAATTTATGTCATGAGGTCACAAATTCAAATCCAAAAAAACTTGAATATATATAACTCAATAAACACCAATCAAATCCATGACAGAATACTTGACAATAAACTTAAAAATAAATTATTATTATTATTATAATTAAAAAAAAAAACCTAAACTTTTCATTTTTTTTCTTTTTTTTTTTTAAGTTTTTTTGTTATTTCTTTTTAAACTCAGCTATAATTATTCCTGATATGTTACTCTTCAACGTTAAGGAATACTGCTACAAAATAAAATAAAATCATTCCTTATTGGCCATACATTGTAGTTAAGTTTGTCATGATACAATCCAAAACTCATCACCATTAGGTCTTCTCCATCTTCCAGGGTTAGGGTTGGATGCTTTACTAAACATAACTTTTCGCTTTGATAACAGTCATACAAACAAAACTCTCTATATATATATGGTCTTTCCCTCGTACTGAAACACAGGATCTTATTATCCAAAACATTTTAGAAAAGAAACGTATTGCCACATAACTCTCCATAACTCTGCGCTGGAGACCGTATCGTTCAATGCAGCCACAGTACATGTATTAGATTTTTCAGTTCGAAAAATGCTGAGCGAAAAACAAGAAATTTATGGCGATCAAGCGATGGACAGAAGCCAGTAGCCCTTTCCTCCGTTAACCTGAGGGCCTCCCATCTTCTGGAACCAGCTCCAAACACATGAATTATTATTGCGAGTCTTCACAATATCATAATTATTAGCATTCTTCTTCAGACCGTTGAAAGGTCCAGGAGATTCATTCCATCCATCCAAGCATTCCATCAGGCGGCCTTCCAGCTTACCTTCTGTGATTGCAATAAAAACCCTGTCAATGTCCTCACCCGGCGTTCTTCCTCTCGGCCCTGATAACAAGCTCGTCCCAAGTTCCTCTCGAACAAATTCATAGAGCGGATACGTTCTGCACTCTCGAACTTTATTTGGAAGATCGAAATCGCCCCTCTCACATTTTTGGCGAATTAGAGGAACCTCAATGGCTAATTTCCTTCTCAGTTCTTCTTCAAACATGGAGATTTTACCAAGCAAAGAATATTGGTTGCTATTAGCCTTCAATGCCAGTTCGACGAGGACATGTCTGAGCTGCAACATCAATGGAGAAGAAGGGCCCGCTGGATCTTCTACGTAGCTGAAAACAGGCAGGCGATCAACAACCTGCATGAGTTCATTCTCGCAGAATCTGAATGGCAATAACGATATTCCCTGATCCGTTGTTGAATACAAAATCGTTCTGACTGCCTGGCAGACAATTTGCTTAACACCACTGTGGAAATTCTCTTCCAGATGACGAAGATCCACTGCCTGGCACAGCGCAATCAGATAAGTTGAAACCATAAGCTTGAGAATATCCACAGCCTCTGCAGTCTTCCTAGCAGACATCAATCCCAAAGAATTCACATCCTGATTATGTTGCTCTGCACTCTGAACGTGATTAGTCACAGGATTCGCCAGAAACATAATTTCTGAAGTATAGGACGCCATAGCTATCTCTGCACCCTTGAGACCATAGTCCAGACTGGGATCAGCCCCTCCAGACAGATTAGAAGGCAACCCATTGTTGTAATACTCATTGACAAGCTCAGAGAACTGAGCAAATATGAGCTTCGCTATGGCAGCCAGAGCCAGACGAATATTGTCCATGGATACCCCTATGGAGGTCCCTTGAAAATTGCCTCCATGCAGAGCCCTATCTCTGACGACGTCTATCAGTGGATTATCGTTGACAGAATTGATTTCTCTGGCAATTGCATGTGTTGCCATGCGGATTACTTCAATCTGGGGACCTAACCACTGTGGAGAAGTCCTAAGTGCATATCGATCCTGTTTGGGTTTTTTCAATGGATCTGTTTCTACCAGTTTCAGATAACTATAGGAACTCCCATCCAAAAGCCACTCCATCACAGCCCCAGCTTCCATCTGACCTGGATGGTGCTTGAGCCTGTGAGTTAATGGGTCTGTAAATTCTGGTTTCCCTTGCATCACTTCACAGAAAAACGCAGAACCAATTTCTGCAAACACAGCCAAAACATTGGCATCATAGCACACAGTGCAGGCGACTGCAGCCCCTACAGCTGTTCCATTAACCAGAGCCAGCCCTTCTTTAGGGTTAAGCTCGAAGGGCTTATCAATGCCCGCCAATATCAAAGCCTCCTTGGGACCCATTTCATTCCCGTTGACCCCAATGGCAACCGAGTTAGATCTGGCTGTGAGCAAGCCTGCAATATATGACAGAGGAACGAGATCCCCAGATGCTGTAATGGTGCCTCGCAGGGGCAATTTAGGAGTAACGTGCGAATCAAGAAGCTTCTGCATTGCCTCGAGTATTTCCCATCTGATACCCGAAAAGCCTTGCATGAGCGTATTTGTTCGAACCAACATTGCAGCTCTGGTGGAAGAGACAGAAAGACAATTAGAATCCCCTTTCCCCATCACTCCAGCATTCAGAAAACGAATCAATTCTTTTTGCAGTTCAACTGCCTGATTAGTTCTTCGATGGGATGTTGCCCCGAAACCAGTAGTAACCCCATATGTATCAGTTCCCTTGTTAATATTATTCATCACCCAGTCTGAGCTCGCATCCACTCCGTCCTTGGAATTCAGCTCATCCAGAACAACCTTCACATCCGGCCTACGAGCCAATGCAGCTACCTGAGCTATACTCAAACTGGATCCTGTGAGAGAGACGACCTTGATGCCCTGAAACTCTTCAATCATATTCCTCACCTCCTTCGCATGGCTGCCTTTCATGGCATCTGCAGCTCTCGACCAGTTTAGACCGTCATGATCATATTCATGAGCGCTCTCCATATTAATATCATCTTTTACCATTGATCCCATCACCACAGTTGGTGCAGCTTCCGCCATACAAGAAAGAAATCACAGCAAACAGAGATAAAATACTATAACAGTCGAGCACGGAGGTAATGGACTTCAACTAGATACCTTTGGGCGAAAATACTGAATACAGTACTCCCGATGAGACTGAGGGTCGTGCTCTCAGTTTGATCTGTGTTTCGGAGATTCGTATATGTATGTATATACATCGTCTGACCCAGTGAATATTAATAAAGAGCCTCTAGAACATGGCAGTAGATGGAAACAAACAAACGTCCGTGATGAAATCGGTGCATGAAGCGGCATAGATTGGAACGAGACATACCTTTTACAGCGCAAGTTCCGACCACTGGTTTTTGCAGATGCACATATTTACTCCAAGTTCCCACTACTGGTATCTGTAGATGCACATATTTACTCCTCCTGACAGCGATCAGGCTGTGTACAAATCAGTTACTTTGAAGTCGTCCTCCATCACCTTCATATTTAAAGCACCGACAGAAACATTGAACGTATTTCTGCTTTATATTTATTGAATCCGCTCCATAAACATGGATACAGGTTCGCTGGCCTGGAGTGTAGTACGGTATAAAAATAACCAGGATTGACATATGGTATGGAGTAAGTTAATTGGGTAGCAAACAGAATTGTTTTTTTTCCCCAAAATAAATGGGTTTGAATCTGGTCAGATTTTTAAGGGTAGTCTGAATTTTGTATGGATCAGAGTTTTATACATTTCAGTATCTTATCCTAACTGTTTTGCCTCATTTTAAAGGAACTCAAGATATTCAGGAAATCAATCAAAATTATGGATTGACCCGAAATTTAAAACAACACCATCTGAAAACTGCAGTAAAAATAACTTGAGAAAAATTATGGAATGTAATTCCAAGGTCATGTGGGTTTGCAGGGATGAGAATGGTATGATCCTATGGATCTCTTCCTATATATTGCTCATAGGGACATCGTTATCCATCATGGATAAGCTTTTGGTAGTTTTAAGGTCATGTGAGTTTCTAGAGATGACAATTGTATGATCCTCTATAACTTTACCCATATATCATCCATAAGGATACCACCATTAGTTGTGGATAAACTTTTGGTAGTTTCAAGATCATGCTGGTTTCTAGGTATGACAATTATATGATCCTCCAAAACTCTCCCTAGGTAACGCCCACAAGGATATTGTTAGTAGTTATGGATAGGCTTTTGTTAGTTTAAAGGTCATGTGGGTTTCTAGGGATGACAGTGGTACAATCCTCTAGAAGTTTGCCTAGATATTGCCCATAGGGATACCAACATTCGTCATTGGTATTTTTTGGTACTTTTAAGGTCATGTGGGTTTTTAGGGGTGACAATTGTATGAGTCCTCTAGAACTCTGCCAAAATATCATACACAAAGATATTGTCATTACTTGAAAATAGGCTTTTGGTAAAGCTAAGGCCATGTGGGTTTCTAAGGATGATATTTCTATGATCCTCTGCCTCGCGTTAGCTTCAACGAGATGTCTTGTAGGTGGGGAATCCTAACTACAAGTTCTATGCTACCCCACTAAAAAAGTACTAAGGGCATTTAGAGTTTTGTAAGCGAAGAGTTCTTGAAAGGTATAAATTAACTTATGTAACTTAACAAAGTTATGTCTTGTATTATTAAGAGTAGGGAAAGTTAAAAGGAGATAATGCTCAATCGACCACCTTTATATAACAAATTTTACAAATTCTCTCATTTCAAAGTGTTTTGGGTTAGTCTTGTCACCAATTTCACTATGTAAGTCATGAGTTTCTTGATTTCCACAGTACTCATTTTGTTCTTTAATCTCACAATGTTGGAAAAGTAGTTTCTATCAACGAAATTAGTATTTATCTTTCTAGTATATCAATTTCCTCATAGTAATGATTTCAATGTCATTCCATGTCTTATCTATAAAACTCGTAGCAATGTAAGATTTAATATTGCATCTTTTAAGCCTATGGTGACTATTTCTCATACTAGAAGCAAGCACAAGGAACCTATCTTTCCTCAACTTGAGAAATTTATGTTTGAACTCTAAATATATAATTATTGCTTTAGACTCCATGAAAGAACATCTAGCTTCAATCAAGGGAATGACATAACGAGCATTGGATTTAACTTCAAAATTGCATGTTATGGAGTGCATTTGGATTTGATCAATGTTATTCCAAACCTCACTAGGGATGTCGTAGGGCCAAATAAACTTCACAAGGGATGTTATAGGGCCAAAATTCACACCAATAAAAAAATTAATGAGACAACTAAAGTGTTTAAAATGAATATTTTACTACCCCAATCCCAAAACTCAACATTTCCACATTTGTTTTCAATACTGTAATAAGATTTCCAATCACCAATGGTTCTCTTCAAGTGGCGGTTGAAGTTGATACCTAAGTACTTGCAAAGTTACATCTCTTCAAGGGTGGATTTTTTAAATGTGCACAAGAAAATTTCTACAAAATTAGTGCCAACTCAACGAGTATTTAAACTACATATTGTTATTGACAAATCCCGACAACAAAAATCATATCCATGTCATAATAATGGTATTCCTGTGGATGATACCTAGGCTTGCTTCCACTCATGACAAATGGTTTGGATTCCTTTAACACTCTAATGGTCCAAACTAAACCAAATTGTACTCAACCAACTAGAAAATTGGAGGAAATATTACTTTCTTATATTTAGTTATCATAATCTTGGTTTTATTGATATTAAAGGTAATCTTATAGTTTTTTCATAATTGTGGGAGAACTTTGAGTTGCTTGTGAAGACCTTCAATAGTTTTAGCAAGAGGAACAATACTTTTAGTGTATGAAAGAATGTTGACAACGATTTCAAACATGTTAATACCAATGCATCCCTCCTAATTGATCCAAAAAGGATCCAGAAAAGGATAAGAAAAACTCAGAACACATAGAAGCAACTCAGAATGCTTAGAATGGCTTCAGTAGGCAGAGAAAAGAAAAAAATTCAAAGTTCCCAAAACTCATTGAAAATGACAGGATCATGAAGAGCATGTCGCAAGATTTCTAACAGCGCAAACGGCTCGTTAAACGAGTTACGGATCAAAAGATATAAGCGGTCAAAGATTTGGTCAACCTAGCCCAGTCAGCAGGGATGAGTTAGCATCCATACTGTTGACGTCAACATCAGTATGGATGACATCATCATCCATGCATCTTATGTGGCAAGTGCAGAGGGTGACACGTGTCATGATGATGTAAGCATGATGTCAGCATGCCATGTGGCAGCACTAGAGGCTGCCACATGTCACTCGAATTTGGACTTTTTAGGGCGCCATGTGGATGAGTAAAAAAGTGCCACGTGGCACCCTAGGTGATGCCACGTGGCACCACCCAGAAGCCACCACATGTCCCAAGGTGACATCAACATACACAGGTGGGAAAATCAACGGATGCCACATGGCCCAATAGGAAGGCGCCACATGGCACCCCCAAAATGCACAAGGAGGCTCAGCAATCGAATAATTAAAAAATATATAAAACATAATCTGCCAAATATGGCGGCAGTTCCACTATATACAGCATATCCGCCAAAGTTAACCATCGTTGGAACCTCCGCTAACCTTCCTGCCACATTTAGCGGAGCGCGCCAAAACGTTTTCCATATTTAGCAAAAACTACAAAATAGTCCACCAAATGGAGTAGAGTCCACGGGATTTGACCTCGGGACCTCTGCTAACCCATGCTCTAAACTTAGCTCCGCCTACCAGCGCACAAGCACCTCATTTATTACACAATCGCCCGGATTTTATATATAAGGGGGTGTTCATTAGTGTTTCAGGACAACACAGAGAACGAGAGAGGAGTCTGACCGTGCCTGTATGGATCTGTACAGACTAGGGCATGATTTTTAAGATTTCCAGTCATTTATTGCAGGAATAGTGGCTCGCAAACCAAGGCAGGGGTGCCTCTTGGGCCAAAAATTGTCCAACTCGGATCGAGGCATGGAGACAATCATTTTTAGGTAAAACAATGCCACGAACGTAGTGGTGGTGTTAATTTTCTTATATGAGAAAAGATTTTGTATCTTAACTCTAGAATAAGGTATACTTATGTATTTTGCCCAATTCTTTTGTGGAGTCAATAAAAAGACCTACCCATTTGAGAGCAGGACATGGAGACGTAGTCCACCAGGGACGAACTTTGTTATCAAGTTCTTTGTGTTCATATTGCATTATTATGTCTCTTTCCTTTTGAGATTTTCCTTCTTTATGGTATACTTTTGTTTATGCTCTTTTAATACAGTTCTTTAATAAGTCACATGAGGAAAAGATCCTGGATCATGTTGGTATCAGAGCAGTCATCTTTGACTTGAATTGTTGAGTATGAATGCTTACTAGGGCCAAGCATAAGCAGGGTAAAGGAACTCTTAAGACTTTCAATCCTGAAGTTGGTCGTGCATCTCGAAGGAAGAAGATGGCAGAAGAGGACAAGCAGGATGAACAGGAGAAAAACTTTCACATGGTCTTTTATCGCATGTTAGAAATGGTCGAACGTGTTAGAGCTCTATAAACTTCGTTCGACTGAGAAATGAATGACAGAGGCAAACTACAAACCAACTTTGAGGCCCGAAACTAGCTTTTCGAACCTGGATAGGACTCTATCTGGAGACTTCGTCTCTGTACAGGATATGGCTTTAAGTTGTCAGCTAGATTTAACACCTTTAAACTATAATTTCTAGTTCTATTGGTGAAAGAAAGTAAGACCTTGGGCTATGGAGTCGATTCAAGAAAACGATAGAAACAAATGACTTAGTTACTGAACTTGAGAGGATAAAGGCTAAGTAAGAAACAATCTTCAATTAAAAATCGTTGTGTGTGGCAAGGGGAAAAACACATGAAGCAACTTGAAGCACTGATGGGGATTAATTCGGAGTTAGCTTAGAGGAAACACATCTTGTCTAAATGGCGTGAATCTAGAGTATCGCGTGGTGAATCCTAGATTCGAAATTATGTTCTGATTCAGACAGAAATAGATATGAATATAAATAATACAGGAAGTACGTACGGAAAGAGGGGAAACAATACATCAAACTACTACAATTAGAATCTTTTTGTCCAAGCTTCAAGACCTTTGCATTAAATTTCGATCGAGCTCAAAGATACATTCGATAGTCACTGTCTACACTATTTTTTCCAACCAACCTGGCTTACATTGAAAACATGAAATATATAGGCGAGGGCACGCTGATTGGGATGCCTTGCTCTCTAGCTACTATCCCTAGAAATTAGGCAACTGACTGTTCTCTGCTAGATGACTCTTCGTATGGCACTTTACCAAAAATAGAAACCAACTGTACTCGGTCACATCATAACTGCTTGTCTCAGCCACGATAGTTCGGTAATCAACAAGATCTCGTCATGAGGAGAGTGATGTGTCAATGCCTTCCTTTGACAGGGTATCCAGACGATCAAGTGCTTTGTCAGACTCTCTCCACCTATTGTAATGGCCTTGATTTCTGCCTTGTGATCATTTGTTAGAGTACGCACATGGTGGGTGACCATGGACTGTCGCAGTCATTTCCAAAACGACAACAATGGTTAAAGGGTGACACCTTCTTCAAACTGTCAAAATCTATGCCACGTTTGAGAAAAAAAGAATGAAATCAGTTAATCATGATTCTGGTCTCGTCTGCAGTTTTGATACCCGAAGCGTTCTCCTGAGAGACTAGTTGTGTCATTTTAGGTTTATCACTTTCCTTTGCAGAACTTTGTTCCCTTTCAGCTTCTTCTGCGCATTGGCAAGATCCACGCAAACTTTCTTCACGGTCGATTCACACACTTTGAAGTGTTTCACATTCCTCTCTTCCAATGTCCTATGTGCTTCATGCAATTGTATGATTGTATCTTGCGCTTCCCTGAGCTGTCTCTTGAGCCATGTCACGTTTCCCTCCTGGCCTTGTGAAGTTGATGCTTTGAGGGTCTTCGTTGCTAACTATTTTCTTAGCTCTCTATTTTCCTGGTAAAGCTCAGCAATAGCGAGCTGCACTTGCTTCAGCTGCTATGACGGCTCACAGACATCCGTGCCTTCGGTGTATGTCCTCCTCCTTCTGCCCCATATTTCTCGACTTGTACCTTCGAAAGGTTCCCGACTTGTACCTTTGAAAGGTTCCAGTCGAATGGTGTGCATGAGAAACTCTTTGGCGACCGACTTTTCACGCGACTCGCTCGGGAGTCGAGTTTCCCCAGCTTCCTTGTTCTTCCTTTGTCTGCCCCTTCTTCGGGGTATTGATTGTTGGGGGGATAGGGCTTCCAACATATTTTCTTCATCCACAGCCTCCTCACAGTGTGATATTACCCTTTCCACAGGTAGAGGGAAATATCCTTTTGGATCCTTGGGAATGCCTGCTGTAAGAAAAAACGAATCCCAGTTGCTTCCCAATCACTTTAATTCCTCAACTACTAGCAATTTAATCAGTGAGACATGAGATAATTTCCTCTTCAGCTGATCTGCTTCAGCCCGGGCGTTGTTTGCCATCTCTAGGAGGATTTGGTGTAATAAGAAGGGTAGATTCAATGATCTCCTTCTTGTGAAATGCATCAACAATCTAATGTGATGCGAATGTATTCTATCAAACCTCCCCTCACAAGTGAAATATTTCCTAATTACTCCTAGGAGTTTCTGAAAAGGTTCTTGCAAATATCTAATTAGGACACCCGTCTCGACTTTCCCACCTAAACAGTCTCTCTTGATGAAGTCTTCATAGCATCGTGCATCCAAAGGCATGCCTTTAAACCACCTTTCACCGTGCAGAGGGATCTCTGTTGCAGTCGACAGAGTTTCTTCTGTCACCTAGAAAGTGACACCCGCAATCACCGTGTAGAACACGTTGAACCTGAGTGTGAACTGCTCCACTAGTTTCATATTGAACCCTTGGATTTTCCTGCAAAATGCCATGGATCCAAACTGTTCAAAGGACGCTCTGACCTTTGAATCTTTGTTGACCAACATCAAGTTTTGGGGCTGGGTCCCAGCATTTCTGTTGCTTCGCGCACCCTTCCTTATGCTCTGGGACGTCGCCATTTTGCAATGCATATTTGTTCTGCGCGCGGTGGATTTGGCATGGGCCCAAGGCAGTAATCTTGATTAACCCGGGCTTGTGAGAAGAATTACAAATAGTCCATAATCTTGGCTAGTGAACAGAATGGATGAAGAATAACCAGAATTTATAACAGAGCGGGAAAGAGATGGAATCGTGCAAGGGAACACTGAATTCATGGTGACTGGAGGTTTCAAAGAAAGATGAAGATTTTTCGTAGCACATCCGTGCAATAAGTACACTTTGGGGCATGTAAAGTACACCTGATAAGAGCTGCAGAGAATACATGATATGAACGTCGTAATTTTTTACTCTTTCTGACTTCATAATGAGCTGATGATGATCACTGCACCTGTCGAAGAGACTTCTATTTAACAACTTGCCTTGACCTTTGGCACATAAAACCTTCCTTTCTGACAAGACCTGACTCTTTGGGAACAAACTCGTACCATTTACACATGTTTTGACCCTGACATCCCTTCCCGACTCCAAGGGCCAACCGACCACTGGATGACTTCGACCCCTTTGTTGTTCGGTATCTGACCTCACACGCTTTGACACACAGACCATGACTCGACTAATACTGACTCTAACTAAAAATAAAAATGATGGCTCTAACAGCTGGCTCCAACGGGGATGTTATAATCCCAGTGAGGTAGCAAAGAACATCATACCAGGTGCCTGACCATTGGGCCTTATTCGACTTCCAGACACTAAAAGAATGGAAACAAGATACAATCTAAACCTTATTGACACAATTTCGACCTGACTCAACATAAACTCAGGGCCTTCACTCTAGGCTTCAATTTTTTGCTGACACACTAACTCAAAATGCCTTCTTTGAAAAAAAAAAACATGACTATTTACAATGATATGTGACTTAAACGGACTTTATTGCACTAGATAGTATTTGAGAAACCTGTTGTTTACAGGTCCCCAACCAATGCACTCTCCATTAATCTATTCTAGAAAATATGCGGTGTTCCTGCGATATGCACTGATTATGAATGGACCCGTCCATAGATGATCGAATTTTCCATGCTTTCCTTTATCTTCGTTCCTTGTGTCCCACTTCAGGACCAAATCTCCCATCTGAAATTCTTCCTTCTTAGAGTGCTTGTAGAAAGTTTTCTTCATCCTTTCTTGGTGGATTTGTGACCGATTGTAAACATGCTCCCTCATCTGTTGCATGTGAATCAACTGATTTATCCTTCTCTGTGCGTCATCTGGATCGACTTCTTGTTCTTGCAGCAACTTCCTGACGGGCAACCCCAGTGAGGTGGGGAAAACTGCATTTGTGTCATATACGATCTGGAAAGGCGATGTTGAGATGGACTTCTTGGTAGTGACTCTATCCTCCCATACCGCGTAAATGAGTTTCTTATGCCAAGCCTTCTTGTTGTCTTGCAGGAGTCTTTTAATGATCCTTGTCAAACTTTTATTTGACAATTCCGCTAACCCATTTCCATGTGGGTAATACGTTGTAGAATGTCCCAGGGTTATATTGCAATCCTGACAAAATTTCTTCATTTTCTTGGACTTAAATGTAGCCACATTATCTGTTATGATCTTAACAAGGCATCCGAACCTGGACAAGATGTTTGTGTCCAGAAATGAAATGATGACCGTGTCAGTAGCCTGCTTCATTGGAATTTCTTCGATCCATTTTGTGAAGTAATATGTGGTCGTAACTATCCATCTGTGTTGCACCGAGGATGGCAGATGA
Organism: Picea engelmannii; assembly: GCA_009831015.1. Taxonomy (NCBI): domain Eukaryota; kingdom Viridiplantae; phylum Streptophyta; class Pinopsida; order Pinales; family Pinaceae; genus Picea; species Picea engelmannii. The sequence goes on from WSFP011464827.1 coordinate 12,277, forward strand.
ATCTCCACTATAAATTCAAGGCCCCATTGCATGAAAGATGCTTCGACCGATATATGTTTCAGTAGAAGGGGTTGCATCTTTCTTCTTCCATCTAAAATCTAATACTCGTGGCAACTGGAAACTTCTTTGTATACGTCTACGAAGATGTTGGGCCAATAGTAACCTACTCTTAGGATTTTATGTGCGGTGCTTTTCCAGTCGTGATGTCCTCCGTAGTCACCTTTGTGAAATTCCCTAATAGATTGTTTCGCGTCATCTTCCAGCAAACAACTTAGCAATATCCCTCCCGGATCTTTCCAATATAGTAAGTTATCCAAGATGTAGAACTTAACAACTTTGGGCTTTAAGAATCTGGTCTTGGTCTTACTTAAACCCAGAGGGGCTTGCGAATTCCTCAACACATAGATGATGTCCATTTACCACGGTGAATCAATGAAATTCTAAGACACCTTCATAGTTGTTTTTTCCTGATGATTGTTTGATAGATCAACAATGAAGTTGATTCCCAACACGTCACAGCTTGATTGTACCATCATCTTTGCAAGGCTATGTCCTTTGATCATCTTTGTGGACTTGATTTCGAGGTCATATTCCAATATGGTCACGATCCACTTACCTCTTCTTCCCTCAAGGTCAGGCTGAGTCAAGATATCCTTGAATGAGTTGTTGGGCACATAGGCGATAACGTGGGAATGTAATATGTAAGTCCTAAACTCCTTTAGGGATTTCACTAAGGCGTATGCTTATTTATCCATAATGTCATACCTCAGGGGATAATCCCTCAGCATCCTACTGAAATAGGCTATATGCTTCTCAAATTTCTAATCGTCTTTGTGTAACAACATGCCAACGATTGTATGCTCTGAGGCGAAAAAGAACAAGATGAAGTCCTTCGTAAAGTCTGGGCTAGCCAACACAGGGGCTTTGGTCAATGCTATCTTGATATATTCAAATGATTTCCTGGATTTGGGGTTACATTTGATCTCATTCCCCTTTCTGAGCATATAGGTGATATGTTTTATAATTTCTGCCAAGTTCAGAATGAATCTTCTCAAGAAATTCACCTTTCCCAGGAAGGATTGCACCTCCTTCTTGATGCGCAGAGTGCTAATTTCCAGGATTCCTTCAAACCTCCGGGGGTATATATTTATACCCTCTTTCGAGATGATGTGCCCCAACAACTTCCCTTCTTGCATCTCGAAATGTGACTTTTTCGGGTTCAACGATATGTCGAATCTCTTACATTTCTGGAAGACCTTCTTTAGATGCCCGAGGTGTTGTTCATTGGAGTCAGAGTGCACTGTGATGTCATCCAGATAGATAATGATAAACTTTTCCTTTTCTTCAACAAATTCTATGTCCAATGTCCTCTGGAAGGTATCTCTAGCATTCATGAGGACGAAAGGCATCTTAGCATACATGAACAGTTCCCCATGGTGCCGTAAAAGTCATCTTTTCCTTGTCATCTAGGTGTACCATGATATGATTGTAACTTGAAAACTATCCAGCATGGACATCTTCTGGGACCCCACTACCTTTTTCATAATATAGTCCATTTTAGGGAGCGAGTATTGGTCCTTGAGGGATACTTTATTCAAGTTTCGAAAATCCACGCACAACCTTATTTCACCGCTCTTTTTTCTTACAGGCACCAGGTTGGAAACCCATTTCGAAAACCTTAAAGAAGCAATAATTTTGGCTTCAAATTTTTTTTTTCCCTCCATTTCGATTAGTAGCAGCAGCGGGGGATTTATCCATCTTAACTTTTGCTTGAAAGTCCTTCGATCTTCTTTGAGAGGAATGACATACTGAATCACCTTGGTGTCGTAAACCTTCAAGTCATCATAACTCCAAGTGAAAACATCGGGGAAATCCTTCATGAGCTTGATGTAGTCTTGTTTGACCTCTGGACTGAGCATTTTTGGCAATTTGATTATCTTTGGATTCTCCCGGGTCCTGATGTTGCAATCTTCAACATCCTCATCATTTGTAGTGATCTTGGGATTTCTAGCCACATCGTTTTCATCAAACAACTTTTCCAACAGAACTACTCCCTTTGGGATGATATCATTTTTCAGCTGTAATATGTCCCTTCCAACTATCTGGTTTTGGAAAGGGTCATCATTATTGCTCGCATTTTCACTTTCACCTTCGTCGCAGTAGCACACGTCATCAATGTTTCTATTAGTGAACTCGTCGCTCATTTGGAGAAATCTCTCCACCTGTTTGTCATCCTCAAACACCTGCCAATATTTGATATTGTCGGGCACCGTCGACCTATGTTTGACTTTGATCTCATATTTTCTATTGGGAAAGATGGGAATTTTAAAAACTGAGGCCGAGGTGGCCAATGAATAGACAATTTGATTTTCCCCCCTCGATATTGCCAATAAATTATACTCTGAGAATTATTCGAGGAGGTCCAACACTAGGTTTCTATACGCTCTCAGCCTGGGGTGCTTGGATTGGTATATGCCTTTCACTTGGTTTATAATGAGATCAGAGTTTCCATACACCGTTATCCTCTTTGCACCCAATTATTTCAAAACCGTCAGGCCCAAAATCAGTGCCTCATACTCAGCCATGTTATTTGTATAGTCGAAAGTGAGTTTGTATGAGCAGAGTTTTGTGCCCACCTTGGGAGGACTTATCCATACACCGGCCCGTACCCCCTCCTTGATGACAGCACCGTTGAAACTCATGTTCCACATCTTGTTCTCCACATGGTTCCTCGGGTCGGCACACTCTTTTGCTCATCATGCGGCTTTATCATCGACGGTCATGACGATTGTCAATTCTTCCTCTTCAAAGCTCAGGTCATTGTACAATATGGAGGAGCCGACCTCAGTGTCGACAGAGTAGATAGGGTGTTTATTCGACCGCGTCTTACTGCTCACCATGTATTTCAGTAGTACTTCTCTGTATAACCATCTATCATGGCTGAACACAGGGATGGTGGTGTACAACATGTCCATTTGCAGAGTTTCCTTCAATTTTGCGACCCACGTCCTGGATAATAGCATGCCAAACTTAGGGGGTATCTCGGCCACGACCACATCCATAACCATATTATTCAAAGGATTTTGGGCCAATGACACGACCAAATCCTTGATCAGACCCAAACATTTGACTTTCCTCGAATCGAAAGAAAAAATGTCCTTATAGGGCCTGGTGATGTCCAAACCCAACTCGTCCATGATCACCTTTGGCATGAGATTGTGAGACGTGCTTGAATCTAGCATGGTGTTATGTAGGGTCATGTCATGGACCTTGAGACTAACATAGAATGGGGGAACTCCTCAGTATCACCAGTCTCCTCCACGCGTGGGCCAAACAAAATTGTAGCGTGATCATCTTGGACGTTCAAAGTGTCGGGAGTCTCTCCCATTTTTAGCATTTTAATAATCTATTCCCGATATTCTCCTTTCTTGATAAGTTTGTTGAAAAGGAAAACGATTTTAATCTTGGTCATTTCATTCTCAAAGTTAAAGGGGGGGAATACCTTTTCTACCTCCTTGTCGCACATCTCCCGGCTTGTTTCTGGTGCTTTCCTTGGAGCCTCCTCCTTTGAATTTGTCTTTTCAGTCACATCCTTGGTCGGGTTGTTTGGATTCAGTCGGATTGTGGAAGGCGTATCCGCCAAAGGTTTCCTTATGGGATTTGTCTACTAGGGTTCGATAAGTGCCTTTTTTTTCTGGAGGTTGTATTTCTTTTGGAACTTTATGATATCATTGTGATAACCTTTCCCAAATTCCTTCGTTTCCCAATACAATGTGTCATCCATCTATAGCATGATATCATCATTTTCACTCATGTATTGCTCATGTTCTCCCTTTGTCAAGAACACACGTGTGTCCCTATTGTCGCAACAATGCATTTGATCTTGGAACATCTGATCAAAATCCTCGTCTGCGTAATTGTTTTGGAATAGGGGCCTTTTTTTTGGTCACCCCGGTCTCTCTGTTCCCTTTGTCTGATTTACGGGACCTGACCTCTCCTGAGGTTTTGATTTCTAGGTTGGGGGTCATGTTGCTCTCAGGCGGCGGGCCTGTTTCCCATGGAAATTCTTTCCATCTTCTTCTCCATCGTCTTCATCATCAAGTCGAACTTGTCATCTGAGGGTCTAGAAGTCGATGGTTGCACATCCCCTTGGGGTTTCTTCCCACCTCTGTTAAAACTATGTTTGATATTCCCCGATGCCATCAGGTTTACCTCGAGCTCGATTGCACCACTCATCATGGTGTCTAGATTTGTTGATATTCTCTCTCTCAACAGCAAGGCAAAATCACTGTCGAAGGAGTCGGCGTATCGTATCTGCGTAGACTCAGGGGGTGGTGAGACTTCTGCAAGAATTGAGTTGTACACTCTCATGAAACGGGTTGAGAAATATTGCATCGTCTCCTCTAGCGCTCTCTTCATATTGTTGTATTGTGTCAACAACTGCAAGGGATTCTTTTTGTCTCCCCGTCTGGTAATGAATGACATTTCAAACGTGACAAAGTCTGCAATGCTTGTTGCTATGAGGGCCTTGAACCACTTTCTAACCTCCCTTGAAAGGATCTGCATGAATAACCTCATCTAAGTATCTTCATATTTCACCTCTTCTAGATCAACAAAATGGTTAAACAATTCTAGGTGCTTTTGGGAAGATATGTTTCTTTCAACATCATAAAGCTTGATCCTTTGGCTATAATTTTGGGGCGAATCGTGCAGTTGCGCTAGCAGAACAAGGGGGGGGAATCTGGCGGCCATTGTTTTAGGGGGGTTAGGGATTTGGGGGATGCTATTTGGTATTAGAGCTCGAAACCTCTTCTTGTTGAAGATTATATTATCTAAGTTGGTTTCTGACTTAGACCTGAATAAGGTTTGCTTCAATGAGATGTCTTGTAGGTGGGGAATCCTAACTACAAGTTCTATGTTACCCCCCTAAAAACTTACTAAGGGCATTTAGAGTTTTCTAATCAAAGAGGTCTTGAAAGGTATAAATTAACTTATGTAACTTAACAAAGTTATGTCTTGTATTATTAAGAGTAAGGAAAGTTAAAAGGATATAATGCTAAATCGATCATCTTTATATTACAAATTTTACAATTCTCTCATTTCAAAGTGTTTTGGGTTAGTCTTGTTATCCCCATTTTGTGGGATAACTAAGGCGATTATGTCTCGAGGCCCTCAAGTTGCATATATGGAGTGTCGAGAGAATACATGACCAGCAGTATCCACTTGCCCATATGGAGACCCTTCTCACCATCGCAGAGGTTAGGATTTTCAGATGGCATCCACCACACCAGTCATCTTTTGAGAGGCACTAGGCCTTGCTCCATGAGGTACAAGCCAGGTAAAATGGTGAGTGTCATTTCAATATTTGAGGCATTTTGAGTATGTTGTATCTTAGACTGCTTTAGATTTCATGATATATGCTTGGACATTATGCCTTTTTCCTTGTTTCACCTTGGTGGTTGACATTGTTCCCTAGTAAGTGATCTTCCTCAGGAATGGGTTTGCTACTAGGAACTCCCTTGAAGATCCATTTTACCATTCCCAACCATACTTACCACTTTCCATCACTTAAACCCCCCCATTTCCTTATCTCTTGGGATTTTAGGGTGTATTGACCCAACAAGGGGTTGTCCCTCATTCTATGGGAAGAAGGGACCAAAGGCCCAAAGTTATTGTTTTTGGCTAAAAAGATAAAAGCGTATATATAACCTTCTATATGCTTCACCTAGGGATCCCCCGAGAAATCAATGAAACACTTCCCCGTAAGAAAAGGGGGATCCACAAGAAATAAATAATATAATTCTAAGGGGGTTAGTTGGAGGATAGGAGGTCACATCACGAGCCTGACTATCATGATCATAGGTATCTATCAGTATGACATTACCATCATCTCGCCACCAATCCAAGGTAGTGGCTCTTAGTTGCACAACTGAGAGAAAGGGGGTCTCATCACGAGCCAACCTTCTCATTTCCGCAAGGTATTTGTGAGTGACATTGTCATTATCTGGACACCACGCCACGACAGTTTCCTTCAAATTGTTTTTTGAACATGAAAGAAAAAAAGAATGGCAAGAGGATGGGATTGGAAAAATTGCATTTGCAAACAAAGGTGCTACACACCCTCTACAAAGGAACCCGTGAATGAGACACTACAAAACCTTGTATGTCATGAACCCCATGCCCAATGAGTCTTGATCCACAACCA